>JAKOGI010000266.1:302818-310318 GCA_029747015.1 Carnegiea gigantea | reverse complement strand
CTAAAGTGCTTCTCTAGAAAAATAACACAAACGTCATTCCTTGATTGAAAGGGACGTATGCTTATATGCTCGATTTGGTTCAAGCAGTAGTTCAGTTAATGTACTATTCTGTGACTATGAACTCCTATCGCATATCATACTATACCTCCCAGTTACCTTATTCTTTTCGGTGGACACACCTGTTTTCACTTTGACAGTCTATAAATGATCAAACAGCAAAAGGTGTTGAGTGGAAGGTGAGCGAGGAGTGGGCTTGATGATGGCTCATAGGATGATGTTGAGGATATTTGGAGTTCTTTAATGTGTAAAACTATAAGAGAAGGAATCCAGTTTGAAGTCACTATTATTTAATAAATTGTGCCAGGTTGAATATTAGGACCTATTGGTTGGTGGCTTTCTTTGGCCTCGCATCCGTATCAATCAGCCGAATGCTAGTGTTTGACAAATGGGTATAGATTACAGGCAACGCTCAGGGACATCCTCGAGGACAAAGATTAAGGTGGGCCCGAAGTGCATCGATTTATACACGAAAGCATTATATCCAGTAGATCTTGGGCGAGGTAGAATGTATAAATTGACTATGAACATCTTTCTTTTTTGTTTTGAGTAGAAATTAAATACTGAATACTACTTCCTGACTACCATATAGTACAGCGATATCGGCTGACGCCCGAATCGGACTTGGATTTAGAAGCTCATGTTTCTTTTTCGGCATAAGGTTGAGTTGATATGTCCATATTGTATATGATTTGGTAAGCGAGGGCACTTTGTTGATTTCTTTCTCGACTCTCAACCATAACAAGAACAAATTCTTTTGATATATCAAGCGACTAGCAGAAGACTTTCAGAAAGAAAAGGTAATTGACTAGACGGTGAAATTTGAGAGAAAGAACGCTGGAAAGGCAAGCGTCAAAGCGCTATGGCTAGGTGGTAGCTAAACACAGCATGTTGACTCGCCTTATTGAATGAAGCGGGAATAAGGAGAACGGAAAGGCTATCCGAGGAGGAGCCTCTTTTGGTTAATGAGACTACCCCCCTTCCCTATACACGAACCAAGATAAAAGGGGAAGGACTACCCAATTGAATGGACAAAAGAAAGCCAGGTCTCAATCCACCATTCCAATCAGTTCAAGGATGAAAACCAGTTTACTTTCACTTAAGTCGGGCTAGTCGATTTGATAAAATCAAGATTAGGGTCCCTCACGTGAGATAGATTCGATCTGCTTCGAGGCTGCTGATCTATCTTCTCGCTTACTTTGAAGGGCAACTATTCAATCATTGAATTCGACTGGTGAAGACAATTATGTGTAAATAGCTGCCATATAAATTTTGTGCTGCTTTGGCTTTCCGTATTCCTAGCGGGTTCATTCCCGATCCCAGCAGAGCTCCGAAGTGATGATTTTGTCCGTCATCGAGGATTTTACTTGCCTCCTTTACCCGTCGATCTTTCTGGTAGTCAGCAGCGAAGCGAATGCAAAAGAAGAAAAGAGAATCCTAGATTGTACGAATTGATTGAGAACTAACAAGACGAAGGAAGGTCGAGAAACTTAAGTTTAGGATCTCGTGTGGAACGGGCAGGTGATTGATAAAGGAAAGATCTTATTAGTCTTTTAATGTGTAAAGATCGAGTGGGTCGGGCGGAGATCCTTCTTTCTAAAATTCCATCGAATAGTCAAATTAGCCCCCTAGTCTAAGTAGCAAACCATGAATCATGTCGGGTACGGAAGTAGCTGTCTTGAAAGCGAGAATGTATTTCCTACCTTTTCTTTTTTCTACTTTCAAGTTAGAGGAGATTGGGGCAACAAAATTGGATCGATAGGCCGGTCAATGAAATCATGAAAGAAGATTGGCGCGGGTTACTGAAAAATCAATGAAATTCGGTTAATAATCTCTATTCTAAGCCATGAATCCAACTTCTGCGAGGACGGGATTCTATTAGTTTAGTGGGAAGAATCGGCTTGCTTAAAGAAGGATCGAATAAAGAAAGCGCAAGTGAAAGCTGGAGAGATAATCTCGCTTGAGCTGCGTCCTCTTGCGTGGGAGGGTGATAACTTGAAAGAGGTCATTGAGCCAATGCTTATAATAAAATCAGTAGTCTTTTAGGTCCCGTTCAGTATCGAATGCAAAGGAATGATTTCCCAGCCACTCGAGGAAGTGACTACTAATATGGTTCTGGGGGCATCTTCTGTGAAGAAAGACGTGGAAGAATCAATTTTTTTATTGATAGGAAAGATGAAGCGACAAAGCAATCCTTGGAATATTCATATCTGAGAATAAGCCCATAGGGATCATAGGAGAGTGGGAAAAACTTAAATGAAAATAAGGTAAGCATAGTTGTCTAATCTAGATTATGGCTTACTTGATATAACTCCGCACAAGAACCTATGTCAATTTGTGTATGCTAAAACGCAGGCTTGTGCCCTTGTACACCAACCCCTTATCAAATCATAGATGGAAAGATTTTCTTTTGTTTAGCTTTCTAAGTCATCAATACTACTTTCTGGCTACTATGGTGCTTGCTAATCCAGATGCTCCGGGGCTTTTTCTTAGTCTCTTTCAATCTAATCCATCTTTGCTTCTTTGAACTCTTCGTTCTTTGCTCAAAGATTTTTTTGTAATTTGTAGAGATAGATTTGATAGCGTCACGCTTTTTCTTTCAGGATCCTTTCCTTCGAAAAGTATGATCTGAAAATTGGAAATCTAGCTTGAGCATGCTGCTTGGGAAAAGAAATGAAGGGAAAGCCTTTCATTCCAGAGTTCATGACTTTTCCTAATCTTTCCTGCAGATACATGGATCATTTGTTTTTTCAACAGCTTAGTTCCAATCCTTAAGTTTCTCACTTATCTGATGGACGGATTAGCTCACTAGTTCACGTGATTGATAATTGTTATAGATTATAGGTAGACAACAACTATCTGATATATGCTCTTCAAGCTGTGAATGTGTTGGGGAAAGGGTATAGGAGATTGGAGCTTTTCATTTTTGTCGATAGGACAATGGGAATTCCCAAATCTGTTCAAAAGCCCACTTCTATTACTGTGTACCATCCAATATGAACCGACAATGGCCAAACTAAATAACCTAACCACACCTTACTTGAAATGGAAAAGATTAGACTAATGAACTGCAAAAAAGTACCTTTCCAATAAAGAAAGTCAACTCACTTTTGCATGTGTGCTTCTACGCTAATAAACTTCTTTTCTATTAGATAGTGTGGTCTTTTATTTAGAATAATCTAAAATAGAATAATCTAAAAAGAAACACGAAGAATGAATAGGAACCTATTTAGCCCTGTTGAAAGGTTAGGATCTAACCCTAAAATCAAAGTAGTAATCCTAGAATCATTTAAGTAAAGTCAGTCCCCCTGCCCCAACCCTATAACGAAAGTTGGATGAGGTTTGTATAAAAAAGAGGCTATATAGGAGCTATATACTAGTACTAAAACTTTCTTTTTCAGGCTTTATTTCCTTAAGTCTATGGTTCCTAAGACTTCGAAGAAAGAAGGGAGTGCTCAGCTAATGATCTTCCTTATAACTTTACAATGGAGTTGCTCTTATAAACAGTTAGTATTTTCTTAGTAATAGGGAAGAATACAGAGGTCTAGACTTATCCAGTTCAAAGTAGAGGAGAGGTGAAGATGATAGTAAAGGTGAATATTCTAAGCAAAAAAAACAAAGTTCCTAACAACCTTGCACTTTTCGAATCGATTTCTTTTAGGATAGCATCGAAAAGATAAAGGACTTCAACCACTTTCTTATACCCAAAGTCCTTCTCAATGTGACGGAGGCTGGGTTCATATAACACTTCCCTGTCTGGTCGAATGAGCTTACTTATATCAGCAAACGAATGGGCAGTTGGCTATAGCTTCTCTGATGAATTAATATAGGTAGTTTTCTAAGATTTCATTAATAAGGTTTTCTAGACTTTTTAACAACCATGGCCATGAAAGTCTAGTCCTTTTCAACTTTAGAATATAGAACCTAGATAGATCTCATAGATATAATTAAAAACAAGTTCACATCTCAGGCACCTGGTCGAGTGGCCTATTGTGAAAATTCAAATATGACTAGCTTTGTATGAGTTATCATTTTTACTTTAGCTGAATCTTTTGTCTCGCATACGTTGGCTATAAGAGCATTTTTAGAAGGATACTTATTTATTCCGTTAGTCCTTCTGTTAGCCTTTAGGCTATTTTCCCTTTCATACTCTATATTATGCTATGGGTTCTCTTATCTCCCGGATTCTTAAAGGGAAGTCAGCAAGTTCCTATCAAAGGTATGTCAACTAACTTTCTATTAAATCAATATTTATCAAGTTCTCTGACCTTTCTGGGCTTGGCTCACTTAAGGATTCATTATCCCGAATTGATGTTTGTCCTGGTGAAGCTTCATAGTGTAGGGTATTTCTAGCTAGTCGAAGGTTTGAGAGATAAGTGACAGAGTAAGCTCAGGGGCAATCCTTGGTTTAGGGTTATCCACCTTTGTAGGGAATGCAATTTCATAATTTAGAGAGCAGGTAAAAAGAGACTAGAGATTGTAGAAGTATCCATTCGTTACCAATAAACGCTCATAGAAGGTGGAGAATTTTCTATTACATTATAAAAGCTCTCTACAGAGGGCTATGATTCTTTACACTTTTGTGTTAAGGCTTAAATTCCTTGACTTATTTATATATGCATAAAGCCCCTTTATCAATCTATAGCCCTATAGAATCCATTTTCTTTATCCTTTTTTCAACTCAGTAAGAGTTAAAAAATTCGAATAAGTAAATTCAAGCACACTCTCTATATCCGTACCCATCTAAACTGAAGCAGGCATACATAGGCTTTCTATCCAGTACTCTTTCTTAGATCTTTCTTTCCATGTGGAGATCTAAGTTGAGTGTCGAGTAGTCGATGATTCATTATCGCTTTGTTCTTTCTTCATTCCTGCAATGAAAATGCTTCAGGTTGTACTAGACAATAATGATAAGTCGTTCCGCTCTGTTCCCCTAACACACTACCCTACGCGAACTATCTAAGACTAAGACCGAACTGTCTAACCTAGTGAGATCTGACTAGATCCATTTAATTAATGGAGGAGGACTTAATTAAAGTAAGTATAAAGGATTAGTACCCCTTGGAAAAATTCCATTTGCTCTTTCAGTACTGGATATTTCAAATAATTTAAAGAAATTCTCACACATAGTCAACCCTAATACAATATACAATAGCTTAGTCTACAGAGAGAGTTGCTTGAAGCCGATAATGTGGAAGTTTTTAATGAACGAACCCTGAAGTGGATCGGTTTCTCTTGCACATTAATGAATTGAGGAATTGTGTATGTTTTGGGGAATCAAGATCCTACAGGTAGTATCTCCATAACAATAGGGATTGCTAAGCGTTGGTTCAAATCCATATAGTGATTTAGTTCCCGATATCACAACATAGGTGGATGTCCCGAAAATGAAGCTTCTCCCTATCTATTTAACTAAGGCCTACTTCTCATAAGATCTACTATGTGCCCAGCAATATTCACTCTCCTCAACTTTCTCGTACACGAACTCATCTCTGAATCATTTGAATACTTTTCTATTAGGATTCGCCAAAAGCACTTAAAGGAAGAGGAAGCATTTGCATGCAAGATCCGTTCCTTTCTCTTTCATTTCCTTCATCAATTAATCAATGAAGATTCTACTTGAGCCTGAAATTCATATCAATATGAACTCTACAAAAATCCTTCGCAGCAATCTATTTATCTAGTGTATGATCATAGCTTTAGCTATTGAACTTGCCTCTAAAGCTGAATATGAGCTTTCTTTTTAAAAGAATCTAGCAGTTAAACCGGCTCTTTCACATTGTCTAATCAAATATTATGTTTGGATTTGTTGTACCGATTCAGGAAAGCAAATCAAACGACTACTACAAGTTACCAGCTTTTTGTGCTCAATGCCCTTTTCTTTTGATCTATAGTCTGTGGCTATCCGCAAGCTAAAGATTGATTGTTCTATGAGCTTCTACACTCTAAAAGACAGTAATTGATTGATTTGGTATGTCACACAAAGATTCGTTCTTTCGTAGCATTATGCCCACATAAGCTCTCCCTAAAACTTCACTACTTTCTCTTTTCCTTTTTGGGAAGCTAGGCGCATTCGAAGGTTTGGGCTCAGCCTTATTTCTTTTTTCTCATAGCGAATGAGAAGAAGCTTATTACAGCCAAAAGAAGCTTTTTGGTCATTCTATCCTAACTTGACGTATAGGTACAGGGAATCCGTTTCTATCTTCCTTCTTGAAGAGAGTCCTAGACAATATCTTTTTTTATGAGTATGAGTGAATTCTCTATGATCTACATCTTCATCTGATGTTTGAGAGGAAGCAAGTACAAATCATTAAAGAGAGAGAGGAATGCCTACTCTGGTAGCTCTATCAGGCATGTAGCTTCCCCCTTCCCGGCATGAAAGACAAAGGAGGTTCGGTATACTATTAGCTTGACTTCGTTCCCGCATTTTGAGTAATAAGAGCTTCTTCCTTAGGAGTCAAGATAGTAAGCCTGTCAATAAGACAATGCATTCTATCTGATCGACGAGCTATAGGGTTGCAAGATCCGACCAAACGAGACCAATGGAGGAAAAAGGCTATATCATACTTTTTTGTAAGGGAATTCATAGTGGAAGTGGAATAAGAATAGCCGTCGTATTATTAAAACTAAACAGTCGTAATTCCATTAATTAATGTCGTGGAAGATCCCGCGACTTTATCAAATTTTCCCCTCTCTTTCTCTATCTGTAGGGATAGGATCCTCTGGTGGTCAAGGAAGTTAACTAGACTGGGCTTAGACGAAGGAAGAACTAAACGAAGCATGAAATCTTTCATAGAAGTGAAGAGGATGTTTAATACAGAAGTAAGCTAGTCATTTCATTAGTCAGGTAGGGATCCATGTGAAATGGTTGAGGCGAGAGTGACCCTTTCTTTCTTGCGTATTCAGGCATCGGTTCGTCCTTTACGAAATAATCGAAAAACCTTTCTCATGAGAGGCCTTCAACGAACCATGTGGTGCTAAATTCAGCAATATGATAGATTTATTGAAAAATGTATGGTTATTCTCAATTTTTTGAGGTAGAATGAAGAAAACAAGAGTTCCCAGTATGTGAATGAATAGCTTGTTCTCTTAAAGCAGGAATGAGAGCAGCAAAGTGGAAAGCAGCTGAAGAACGGCCACTTACTATTGAAAAATCCCGAGAAAACGTAGACTTTCTTGAAAAGCTTAGGAAAGGAAAAGTGATGGGAACGAAAAATGATTTATTGCCAAAAATGACGAAGATAATATGGAGCCAGAATTTATTTTTCTCGATACCTAACATAATGCAAAAAAGGGTCTTTTCAAAGCCATAAGATAACGTGAAAATTCTTAGTCAAAGTAAAAACGAATATGCTATATTAATGCTTTCCATCAAAAGAGATTCGTTCTTAACCAAAAGAAAAAGATCGTAAATGAGAGGATTGGCAATAATAGTGCCCTAAT
>JAKOGI010000266.1:292818-297818 GCA_029747015.1 Carnegiea gigantea | reverse complement strand
TAGGCTACAGACCAAACCTTACCTATTATATGCACTACAGTCTACACACCCACATGGTCAGATTATCCCAAAAACAAGCCAATCATTCTGTATGGATCCACAAACATGCCAATCCCACCAATGTTATCCAGAATTTCTCTCTCTCGGCTGGTTATTAACCCTTTTTATGACCTAATTTTGCTGTTCCTGGCCATCATCTTCACCAACTATCTTTACGTCTTGTTTCTCTGCCATGCAAGCTCCGTTTCCATATCTTTCGGTTCCCCATAGGATTTCAAGATTGATTTGCACAAGTTCCCAAAGTACCCAACCTGACCATCCAGGGTTTCGTTCTATGTGACTTATAATCTCAATAAATATTAATTATCATTCATTAAAATGATATGTATGATCATTATAAATAAATAACAAACATTGTGTATGTAATTCTTAGCATGTCAATCCATGGAGCGAGTCACCAATTTATTCAATTATCGGCAAGTAAGGCATGTGCATAACTATCACTTGACCTAATAAATGTTTTATCAGTTTCTTACTCAAACAATTACACGAAAACAACAATTATTGCTATCTTCATTTTCATTAATATGACTTATCACAAATATCACTATGTAGGGTTCAATATATGAGAGAAAATGAAAGAAATTTAGCAAATTTGAATCATTGCGAAGAAGATAGACAAAAAGATCAATCGTAAGTAGGACTTCTTTATAACTTTGGATGACACAATGAATTAAATTTGTTTATTCATTTAAAGTCCTTAAAAAATTACAATTATAAATATGAGGGGGAAATGAAATAATTTCCAGATATATACACAATTAGACAATTTAGGGGGGAGGGGAACCCCATGTTCGCGTCCATCTAGCCTACATTGCAATACCACCCCGAACAAGCCCTCAACTAGCGTTGCCATCCAAAGGACCCTATACCACTGCTACGCACCTACCCACAGCAGTCCTCGTAGCTACCAGTGGAAACCCTGATGCTGGTTTCATCTGCTACCATTGCCAGAGGAGTCGAATTTTAGGCACAAATCCACCACCAATCGGGTTAGTTGTCCTCGATGAGTATATTGACCAATGCGAAAACAACAAAGTTAGCGGTTGTCTCATGGCATAAATTTAAGATTTTCCTTAGTTACATGAATTTTCAACTTAATTTGGGTAGAATTAGGTCTCTATTACTGTAAGGCTCATACAGGAAGGAGGATAGAAGCAGATAATAACAATAACAGAGCATTTTAGGGAAGAGAGAGAAAGAGAGGAGGAAAAAGGTTGCACTTTTATTTTGCTTACGAGGTTGTTCCAGGCATGACAGCCTTTGAGTCTCATCCTAGCCGGCCCCACTAAGGGACAAAAACAACACTACCAAGTGAGAAAAATAGTAAATTGGACAGTATTAATTGAACCAACACTAATAAGTAAATTTCTCTTTTTTTTGTTGCGGAACCCGTTGGATGAGGAGTTGAGGATGGAAGGCTTTTTAGTTTAATTCACTCAAATTCATTATGTGGTTACGTGATTTGTCATTTATGTTTAATGTTTTTCTATTATCCTTTTAAATTTTGTTGAATCCGCACTGTCTTTGTGCGTGTGTATAATAGTTAAAAATTAGGTAATCATTATAATCTTTGTTAAAGTCGATGATATACGTTGAAGATAGACAATGACTCTTGGAAAACGTATCATCATGTTACATGTAACTTATGCTCCTTATTCTCTTCCACACATTTCAATTTGCATTCGACCTATCGTGCTCCCTACGAAGGGTAACTTCCTAGTTTAATTCGCTGAGATCTTTATGGTGGTTATGCACTTATGCTACGCGTCATTTATGTTTTGTGTTCTTTCATTATCATTCCGAATCCTATTAAATCTACACAGTCTTTATGTGTGCGTATAATATTTGGAAATTAGCTAAACATTATTAGTCTTTGTTTAAGTCATAAGTATTATATTGAAAATAAACAATGACTCCTAAAAACGTGTTATTTACACTCATTATTTTATTTGTATATTAGTTTTCGTTCAAACTACCTTGCTTTCTATGTATGAAGGATGGCTTCCTAGCTTAATTTACTCAGATCCATATGGTGATTGCACGATGTGTAATTTATGCTATGTATTCTTTCATTATCTTTCTGGATTCTATTAAATTTGCACACTTTGTATGCATGCATATAATGGTTGGAAAATAGCAGAACATTATAGTGTTTGTTAAAATCGCAGGTATTACATTGAAAATAGACAATGACTCTTGAAAAACATATCATAATGTTACTTGTCATTTGCGCTCCTTATTCTTTTATCTGTATTTCAATTTTTGATTAAATTGCCTTGTTCTCTACATGCACATGATGATTTCTTAGTTTAATCCACTTGGATCCATATGGTGGTTACACGGTCTGTCATTTATGCTTTATATCTTTATTATCCTTTCAAATTCTATTAAATTTGTGCGATCTTTATGCATGTGCATGACAGTTGGAAACCAGCTAATTGGTGTAGGCTTTATAAAATGTAAAGTCAATGGTATACATTGAAGATAGATAATGATTCCTTAAAAAACATGTCATCGTGTTATGTGTCAGTTACACTCCTCATTCTTTAGCATTTTACATGTGAATATACCAATATGTATTGCATCTGAGCTAATCGACATGGCATTATAGGGTTGTTGAGATAAACAAATGTATTTCATCACAGCAGAAAAATAAAATAGATACATTTATCTTGAGAGATTGCAAATGTGAATTAATAATGATGTACAATTTACTTAATCAGAGGGGAGAATAGGTGAAGAAGAGGCAAATGAAATTGGTGAATATCTTGTGAGCATGTCCATAATATTCTTTTCCAATCAGGATAATTTTACCAAGTTTTATACACATTTTTGATTGACATACATGGTTGACCTCAATCCCTTATAAGACTTCCTGGGTTACTTTAACAGTTTAGTGTTCCAAAAGGAAAGAAAAAATTGTTAAGCATTTAGGGGGGGTTTAGAATAAGGGTGGCTTTCTAATTTAATTCATTCAGATCCATATAGTGGGAGTGTAACATGTCTTTTGTAATCCTTATTCTATTATTATCCTTGTAAATTCAGTTAAATCCATCCAGCATTCATGCATGCATTTGATAGGTGGAAAACAACTAAGCATCATACGAATGTTAAAACTTAGCTAAGCTATGCGTCACTTAATCTTTTTATTCTTTTATTCGTATCGCGCTTTCTACTCAAACGACCCTTGTCTTTATGCATGAATCTACCAATCGCTATTATATATGAACTAGTGTGATAATATTATAAGGTTGCTGAGACTAGCAACGTATCTCAATCATAACAAAAATAGAAAAGAGATACCTATGTTTGTCTTATTAGACTTTGAAAATGATTTAGGCATGATAAAGAGCTTACTCATAACTAGAGGGAAGAATAAAAGAATAAGAGGTAAATGAAAGGGGAAATGTCATGTGAGTGAGTCTACTAATTTTCTTTGTTAATCAAGAAAAGTTTACCAAGTTTACACATTTGATTGACCTTCATTATTGATCTCAACCATTCTATAATGCTATTTGGATTAATTTAGATATGGAATGAGGTGATAGATGTGTGCACAGTAGCTAACTTGAATGAAATTTGAGATGTGGATAAAAGAATATTAAATTGCATTGAGATGGAGAAAATAGTGCTACAACATATTTAACCCCTCAGACATCAAGGGAGTGGATTTTGACTCAGATATTGATATGAATAAAACCAAGTTAATCTCTTAAAGTACTTACATTATCTAAATTAGCTTCTTGGCTAGAGCAAAAATAGGTATACGTAATAAGTTTACCAAAACACAATCTACTTTGCATTTTTAATCAAATTATTCATACTACTTATAAAGCTTGCATTCCCATACTTGTTTAGTCTTAATGGAGTCTTTCAATAACATGTTTCAATCCCCTTTTAATCTAGCTACTTATAAAAACTAAACAACTAGTGTCCACATAAGATATAATTATTACACCTAAACCATAAAACACCCAACTTATATTATAATAAAAATCCAAGTACTAATACTAAAAAACCACTCTACCTACATTCAAATATAATTATCATACCAAAATTCGGAGAACTAGAATGAAATATTGGATTAAGCAGCAATGAATGAACAACCTTGGTTAATTCAATAAAATATGTTCTTTTGTAATAATGACACTATAAACACATTACCTTATCAGACAAACAAGTAGCTAAGCTAGGAAGAATTCTTTTGTAGCCACAACTTCCACTTTTAGTTCACAAGACTAACACACCCTCATTCTTTAGCCCACTTTGTTCTTACCATCATCTTTCTTTGTTGTTACCTCTTCATCTCTAACCTATAATCGAATTAGGATTTTGGTTTTCTGATTTAGTGAATCTAACATGGTAATTTCACAACCGAAGAGTAGGAAAGGTGTCAAATTTGAAGGTGCTTCATCAATTTGGTCTCATCCTAGTTAACAAAGCAGTGTTTTACCGTCAATTATCTAGGTCAGAATCTTCACCTTCAAAGCGTCTATTAGGTGTGGTTGTTTCTTATTTTCCATTTACCTTTGACTCATTCTATTTTACTATTCCTCCTTGTGTCCTGATTTGCACTAATTCCAAGTTTGGAGGTTGTTCAGTCAATCTATAACTTTGTAAGTCTTTGCTCCTTGATTAGTTTGGTGGACAAAGAAAGGGTAGCATTTATGGTTTGCTCTTGTTTGGGTTTCATGGTATTGTGGTAGTGTCCTATAAAATACATAGTTGGGAACATTACTAAATGGTCAGTGATCTTCTTAGAGTTAGAATTGGGTCTGGCATTCCTCTTTCATTTTATAGGGTCATAGTATGGATCCTTTAGACTCTTTGTTAGATTGGGGAACATATAATCTTCTTGAGGGTACACTTATTCATACTCATCTTGTAGACCATGAGTTTGACAAAATTGCTCAGGTTGTGTTTCAGCTGCATGTACA
>JAKOGI010000266.1:22818-287818 GCA_029747015.1 Carnegiea gigantea | reverse complement strand
ATTTGGATTTCAATGCTAAGATTTTTTAATTTAAAAAAAATCAACAGTCAATAAAGCTTATTTGTTGTTCTAAGTATAGTTTCAAATAGATGAATGGTGAATTAATAATCTAGCATAAATGCAAATATTAAACAAGCATATCAACAACCCATGCATCGTAAGAGCCTGAGACTAGTATAAACTAGTAAGGTATGATCTAATGCTTTGACTAAATTAAATTTCACATTTGGATCTTAAAACAAATGAGAAAAGAAATCTAAGTAATGCAAGAAGGATTTCAAACTTGAGGAAAACCAGAAATTACCAACTTGTTTCCACATAAATCCAAAATCTTGCAAGCCATACCATGAGGATGCATTCTTTTAGTTATAGCACCACATAAGCCATAAACTACACAAGCTTCTGGTTATGGGAATCTGACCACAAGAAGCAATGAATGGATGAAGGAGATTTTAACATCTAACCAAAAAAATAAAGCAGTGCATCTGCCTTGTAGCTAAATGAAATAGATGTTGGCCCAACACAACGGACTCTAATCAAATGAGACGTCTTAATTAGTTCTCCAATCCTAACTTCCAAACACCTTGTGCTCTCTTCACCTGATTTATTCCATTGCATTTAAAATTGGTACACACTAGCTAGTATTTGTAATATTAAATCTCAACAAAGTAATAGAGGAATTTAGATAATTTGAATAACAAATTAAAAGAAAATTTACAGTACTTATACCATTAAAAATCTTCAACTACGTAGGGTAGCTAAGATATTAATTTTTTTGTGGATCTAAATTCAATGTCTACATTAATTGGTTCAATTGATAAGATACATATCAGTTATTAGAAATCAAAATTTGAATCTACTCACATTGATTTTTTGCTCCAAAAAGAGAAAGATATGACGTGTTAAATTTGTGAATAATTTACATTTAGGTACATCGAACTTTGGTGTAATCACTTGCAAGACCAACTTTTCAAAAAGTTTACTGCTGGGATTATTGGGTTATTGTGTTATTAACATTTGGAGGACAAATCACTATTGAAATAAATGAAAATTTATTTTTAAGTTCCTAAACTTTTCATATTTGCAAATCTACCCTCTATCCTTAAAAACTAACTTTTGAAAAATCTAAAATTGTGTTTGTAATATTTTGCTCACTAGGAGTCCTCATCGTCCTCTTTAATCTGGTATCAGAGCCACGTGACAAAAAATAACTAAGATAATTAAGCTAATTAACTGTGATTAATGCTTGAATCATCTCCTGTTTACCCTGGACCAAATTATTTACATATTGTTCACTCTCTAGAAGGCCTTTCTCTAATAGCATCTTAATTAAACTATATCATTAATACAATTTTAGAATTAAAAGCCGATTCAGCTAAAATTAAGGATGAAGTCAAGGACCTTAAGATACAAATATCTGTAATTCACATTTCTTTGGTTAACAAAGTTAAACATAGTAGAAAATCTACTTCCAGTATTAGTACCCCTTTTCAACATAAATATCTTTTCCAAAATCCAAAAAACAAGATTCCATTTCCTTTGCACGAGATAAAAATTCAAAAAGAAGTGGGAGAAAAATCATGCGAAAAATCAGCTGAAAAAGCAGAAAAAGAAGAAGAAGATAGAGCATAAGCAATATGCTCTTGACGAACTACAGAATATGTTTGAAAAAAAACAAAACCCAAAAGAATTAAACAAGATCATGGGCGCAATTAGTGATCAACATTACATTTTGTCTAATGATAATGAAGAGACCAATAATATCCAACTAGAAGAAGAAATATATCAGCAAATAAATCTGACTAAATTAGAAGATCTCAATATATCACCATTAGAAGAAGTTAACAGAAAATTGGATAAGAAATATGGTAAAATGCCTGTTGAAAACAAGATCAATGAGATTGGAGAAGAGATCAACTTATATGAAACAAAGACTAATCTAGTTAACAATATCATTCCTAAGCCTGAAGAATTTGGTGAACCTTCTAGAAGAAATAGTCATTTCTTAAGACCTAGGTACATTCCAGTAGGATATAGAAATAATTTTTTTTCGAGTTTTTCCCAAGGAAAACCATGACTTTTGAAGAAGCTGACCTTACCCCAATTAGCCAAACAGGATACATCCTAAACATTGATGGAGCCCGTAATAAAAAAGAAATATTTGAGCACTAAAAAAGAGGAATGAATAGTATCTTAAACCCAAATACTACATGGACTGCGGTAAACTTCCTAAACTATATCAAACATAGTTTTTCTGGCACTATAACTGATTAGTATGATTCATTAAGTGAAGACGGCAAAAATATATTAAGAATGATGAAAACACCAGCTGCTATGTTCAGAAATTTGTGTAAAGAAATCGAAACCGAATTCATCAGAGCTAAACTTGATTTTGAAGACAAAGCAAGAGAATGACAAAAAAAGATTAACAACATAGAATTATGGGATATGAGATACTTAAAAAATTATTTTGTTGAATTCAGTCAATATTATTATAAAATTGGGCATAATGAAAGTAATCTTGGTATGTTCTATGACAAATTGTCATATCTAATAAATTCCATCATTAATGAAAAATACATGGCATAACTTGAACGAATAGATGTTGTTGATACCCTTGGTTCAAGAATTTCTTATTTAAGAAAATGGACTAATGATCAGTGTCTTGATCTTCAAAAGTAAAAAAAGATTAAGAAGTAGTTCTTAACTTGCTGGGATTCACCCCACTAATGGGGAAAGAAACCTGAAAAAGGAAGAAAAGAAAATTCTATTAAAAAAAAAAAAAGAGCTTTAACAAGCAAAGGGGCGAGAAATATGGAAGAAAATATTATAACAAACTAAGTCTTAAAAAGCATAGATTTTTTAGGAAAACAACTTATTCTCTTGTAGGGAAAAACAATTGCAAATGCTAGGCATACGGAGAAGTAGGACATTATGCTAATGAATGAAAAAATTGAAAGAATAACAAACTTATTGAAACATTGGGAAGGCTAGATTATGTTGAACTTAGTGAAGACAAGATATTAGATCTAGCCCTAAGTAACAACAAAGGAATTGTTGAAATTATATTGGACAATGAATATGAAGAAAATTATTATGAAGAAACAAGTCATATGATGGAAAGTAGCTCGATTAGTCTTAGTGATCTTTAGGGAGAAGAGTTTGTTTTAGACAATGATCATGAGCAAGTCAAAGGAGATTGGGTTCATCCCATAATCCACAAAGACATCATCTATAAAATAAATCCGTCTTTCAATTAAAAAGCAAATACGCATGTGACATGATGGAAGGAGATCTGAAGATAAAGGATTGTGAGTATGATGTTGGGGAACTTAATCTAATTAATTGAAAAAATATCCTTAAACATAACAAAGATAGAAAGTATAAGTATATCCATGTCGGAACTGTCAAAGTTCAAATCACTCCATTACAATATTATGGTAAAGATATTGATCTTTACGCTTTACTCTGTGATATTAGGCATACCAAATTTAATAATTAAATTATCACAGGAATTAAGACTAATTCATATAATGGATCGGTAGGATTCAATTATCGACCTGAATACTATATCAGTCTAAATGATGAATTTGCTAAAAACTTCCTATCCCTTAAGATAAAACCAGTTGGGATGGACATGAAAGAAGGGGATATCCTTTAAGGATATTTTGAAAAATTATCTACAAATTAGATAACATAATAGATCCAAAGACTAAAATAACAATAATAAAAGCAGAAAAATTTAAAAGTCCTACCCCTATGCAAAAGATCCAGAGAATTAAGTCCAATCCTCAGGACATAAAAATCGATTGATCATGGACATCTAGCTTTGCTAACCCCAAGAAGATCAATAAGAAAAATGTAATAAAAATTGATGAGAATGGTAAAATCACCATAAAACCCCAATTATTAAGAAGTATGATTATAAGATCAGATTGGGGATAAAGATCTTCATCAGCTAAAGAAGAGCCTAAAGAAGATGATACAATTAACATGACCAGTGACATGAGTAGAATGAGTTTTGAATCTGCAAGACCCCATATTGGTCGAAGTATGAGTCTAGAAAGAAAGGTACTTGGGTACAAAACTAGAACTGTTAGTGAACCAATCTATGAGGATGAATTAGTCAACAATATGACTATAAAGATATGCTATAAAGCTACCAATATAAATTCTAATAGTATCTATATCCTAATAAAGGTATGTTTAGAGGGATATAATAAATATGAACTGTGTGCTTCCATAGATAGTGGTTGTTTTGTATGCTTTGGAAAGAAAACATTATTTCCAGAATTCATGTAGAAAAAAGCGAAGAATCCCTTGCAAGTAAGGATAGCTGATAATAGTATTATGAGCTACAATGAAGCTATAGAAGGGTTATTCATAGAATTAGGAGGAGTTCAATGCATTATATCAGTTCTATGGGCAACTGATCAACCATCTCATGATATGACTATTGGAAATAATTTTCAAAAATTATATTCTTCACGCACCCAGACCATAAACCAAATAATATTTACAATTAATGGTCACTTAGTTCCCATTAAAAAATTAAGACTTATACTCATCAGAAAATTGAATTTATACGCAGCCAGTGTGGTAAGAAGGTAATGTCTGCACAACGAGAGGTAGCACTAATAATCTCATTACTTAAATTATCTATTAAATAGCATGTTGTTGAGCAATAAGAAAAATTATGTAAAGAACTCTACCCTGATAATCTTCTAAAATTTTGGGATAAAGATAAAATATTTACTAAAATCACTTTATTAAATCCCAATACTATTATCCGAGTTAAACAAATGGTGTATGCACACCCGAATATCCAAGAGTTTAATAAACAATCAAAGAACTTCTGGATAAATGATTAATCAGGAATAGTAAGAGTCCTCATACAAGTCCTGCTTTCATGGTAAGAAATTATGCTGAAGAAAAAAGAGCAAAAGCTAGAATGATAATCAACTACAAAAAGCTTAAGGATAATACTATTTTGATGACTACTATATTCCTAACAAAACTGCCATTTTCAACAGAATTCAAGGAGCCTCTGGGTTCTCGAAAATGGATTGCAAAAGCGGTTATTGGCAGGTAAAAATGGATGAGAAAAGTATTCTTTTAACTGCATTTAATACCCCACAAGGATATTATGAGTGGATAATAATGCCATTTAGTCTTAAAAATGCACCCAAATATTCCAGAGAAGAATGGATAATATCTTCAAAGACCTTAATCATTGTTATTTAGTTTACATTGATGATATCCCTGTCTTTTTCAAAATCATAGAACATCACAAAGATGATGTCTTGACTGTCACCCAAAGATACATTGACCATGGTATTATACTTGGTGAGAACAAATGCATTTATGTTGAACAAGAAATTAAGTTTTTAGGTCTAGAGATAAAGACTGGACAGATCATCCTACAAAAGCATATTTTGAAAAAAATAGAAAATTTTCCTGAAAAGATTGAAGATAGAAAGCAATTACCAAGATTTCTTGGATGCCTTACCTGTGCTTCAGATTTCATTAAAGATTTAGCTAAACTAAGAAAGCCGTTATAATAAAAACTCAAGAAAGATGTGATGTGGACATGGACCACTAATGATTCAAAGATTATCTAGAACTTCAAAAAGATGTGTAAAAATCTTCCTGTTCTTAATTTACCTAAGTAGGAAGATGATTTAATTCTTGATACAGATGCTAGTAATGAGCACTGGAGTGCAGTACTCAAAATCAAAAAAGGAGAAAAACTTTGTAGGTATTACAGTAGAAGTTTTAATAAGATAGAATGCAACTATCCAACGATGAAAAAGAAATCCTTACAGTCATAAGGGAAATTGAAAAGTTCTTAATCTTTTTAGCTCCAAAACCTTTTTTTATTCGAACTGACTGCAAAGGAATATTTGGTTTTGTGAAAAAGAATTTATCAAACAAACAAGCGCAAGGGCGACTCTTGAAAAGGGATCGAAGAACTCGCCAATCGTGATCATCAAAGCCGACCTGCTTCCAGAAAAGGAGCAAATCCTTAATGAAATGCCATTCCTACTAGAATCGGTTTCTCCTTCTAGTAGAGTCCTAATTGATAACTTGAAATTCCATATAAAAAGTAGATTACATTTTGGTCTACTATCTACAACCTACCTAATAACCCAAAGATTTTCCCTTCTAGAGTTACAAGTTAATTACTACGGTGTCCTTATGATATTCAAGAAAAAAAATAAGTTCTTATGTTCAAGAAAAATGGTTCAATGAGTGATATGCAGCATACATCAACTTTTATCATCATTATTCCTATGCTATCTGGGAGTCTTGGGTACAATTATCTAGTTTCCCAACAAGTCTGGTGTTGGTGGTGTTAGTTTCTCAGCAAATTTAATAGCTCCAAATGACCCTATTATTAAAGTTTAGGAATATGGGATGGTACTTTACTTTATAGAAATTTCAAATCCAAAGTTCCTATTTTTCTCAAGACTAATGAAATTTCAGTGATGCATGTTCCGAAGAATCCATTGGGCTCTTACATCTCGTGAAGGTCCAACAAAAATTCCACTTAGTAGAAGTCTAAATTTGAAAGTGTATAGCGCACTAAGCGAATATAAAAATGAAAAAGCCAAACCATCCCATCATCTTATTCAGATCGTTGATTACGATAATCTCGATGATCAACGATAAGAATGTGTTCCTAAACAACGAGAATTAGTTACTGATCCTACTTTGACAAGAGCCATTGGATTTTTAAACATTTATCATCAATGGTGGGCATTAATTGAATAAGGAAAAATATTAATGCATTGTGGAAACACTACTTTCACCTGTGGTAATGAGTTTAAAGAATACATGAAGGTGGAATGAGCAGTGTCAGAAGATATTTTTGATTATCTCTTTAACGTTAGAGTTGGAAAGTTCTTATCAGAAAAAGTAAAAAAAATATCTTCTAGAATTATTTGAGAAATGGGATCCAAAACATCTTAAATTAGATGAAGGTTTTGATGATTATCCACATAATGATGGTCTGGAAGATGTAATTGAAGATGAAGGCATGTAGAATCTCAATAATGATGACTAATCTTGTCATCATTAAAAGCTCTGAAAAGTGATTGCCCATTATTGTACTATTTTGACAAGTGTCAGGTCTGTAAAATAGAGAGTGCACTGTAGCCGCGTGAAAAATCAGTATGAACTGTAGCCATGTGAAAAATTAGTGTATACCGTAACCAATAGCGCATCCTATGTACTCCTATCTCCTCTATAAAAGGAGAGGTCGAGTGCTGAGAAGGGACATTGAGCATTCTTGAGTAAAAGAAAAGTCGAGATTCTCCATTTTTCTATGAGCAAACATCTCTAATGATCTTAGCTTAAGTCCCTATTCAAGCTTTTTATTGTAATATTTTCACTTTCAAGCTTTTAATAAAAGAAGTTTTATAGTAGAGAACGTTATTCAGTCGAACCTTATGTCTTAAATATTATAATTTCTTAATTAAAGTCTCACTATCCTTTAAAATATAAAACTTGATTAGTAACTACGGTCATACATAGAAAATGAAACAGATCTGTACTGTGTCTGATCTAAGGAAAGGGTGGTTGAGATTAGCAATTTGTGTAAATTGGAAGTTAGAAAAATGTCAGAGTCCAACACCGACTAAGTTCAGGTAACGATCAAAATTCTCTAATTAAGTTTTAATTATTTTTGCTAACCATGGTGGGCCTGTAACTATAGAAAATATAATATGTAAGATATATGTAGTAGATTGTGATAAGCAGTAGTAAAGTTATTATAAGGAGCTCAATCAAGCATAATTGTTAAAAAAAATCCTAAAAATGGCTTATTTGCATAGCTAACCTTTTTCAGGGATCTTTTTGAAATTTCTAAAAGTTCAAGGACTAAATTGATAATAAAAAGCACCAAAAACTCACTTGTACTAACACTGGAGGTACCAAAGTATGACAATTTTCAAAACCTGGTCTAACGTGTGAGTACGTTAAAACTGGAGGTACCAAAGTGTAAAATTTTCCTAAATTTGTTATTGAAATCTAGATAAGTTTGAAAAGGATCTAGAGTAATCCTCAACGTATAAAACTGTTCTTAAATGGAAGGTTTTTAAATAATGCATTGGAGCCCTTTTCTCAATAATCTCACATTAAATTATGCCAATGCAAGGTAAGCCTATATAGCATTTACGTTTCAAAGCTCAAAGAACATTAACGTGAGGGGGCATACTAGAATATGAAGTCATTCATATATCTTCAACTATCAATCTATGCTTACTATGGATGTGATTCCTAAATAGTAATATTAAATAGATATGATTTCATTAAATATAAAATTTGAATAAATATGAATAACAAATCCTAAATGGACAATGGATGTATCCATGTATTTGTTATTTTGTATCATTCATACTAGCGCTGGTTAAAATTTGAGGTCGAGTCAATTCAGGTTCGATCAAATTAGATAATCAGTCAAAAATGTACTTGGATCCTATCCGACTTGCAAATTAAGACATCATGACCAGACCCGAACCCGAACCCGAACCCGACCCAAACCTGAACCCGAATGTCCGATGTCTGAATTCAATTGTTTGAATGTCAGAATTTATGAGTTACACTCTTAGAAATTTGACCAAAATTTTGTATATGACTAAATCCAGACCTCATCTCCAATGTTCAAACTCGATAGTGCGAATTTTTGATTGAAAATTCAAGAGATTTTAGACAGAAATTATACATTAAACTTATTGTTCAAATGCTTCAATTTGTTTGAATCCAAATTAATCATAACATTTGGACAATCGGAACCAAAATTGTCAAACCTAAACCTGACTCGAATATCAATTCAAACATGCTTGATTGTTCGAATTTGAAATTCAAAAAAAAATTTTGACTGAAACCTGTGTTTTCAAATGGGACAAGTTTGAGTAATTGAATTGGATGGATTTTTACTAATGGTAATTCATATGGGTAATTCTAACCGGTGTAGCCTTTTTTGGGGGGCCAGGAGAGGGGGAAAGGGTCATTATAATAATAAAAAAATGGAATAGGCATTAGGCATTCAAATAATAGATGATTTCCCACTTATTGCTTTAAAAATGAGATCTTTTTTTCCCAGACAATACAACGAGGCCTGGGAACATCTCTTTTAATGTGATCAACTTCAAGAAAAAGAAATGGATAAAGTTTCTCAAAGATAAGGCAATATAGCCATAAATCATGGGCTCTTGTGACGGTCACCCTCGCTACCTCACAAGGTGCGGCATAGCCCTGCCATATCCGTCTCTTCCACCTTAAATTATAAGTCATAAATATATAATTTTAAATTGATAAATATAGTTTTGCAAACCATCAACTTTAATTTTATTACTGTACATACTTTGTCCACTTTCATACATTATTTGAGTTAAATAAGAATTGTCTATCATAATATTAATTCATAACATAACATGCTTAATTTTGAAATTTGCATATATGTATTTATGAACAACTAAGGCACTGTATATTTGGTACTGTAGATAGTCATATCTGAATTTTCAATTTAAGTTGTCTTTAATTCTATCTTGAATCATTCAAGTGCCTTAGCACTATGCTTTCATGACAACCTTGGGAAATCTATCTTCCCACATCAAACCTCAAAAACCAAGGAGGGCCATGTTTCCCCTAATTTGCAGAATTGTTGGAGCTACAATCAAATGGCCAACCTTAACAATGATATACCATATGAATTTAATATTAAAATTTATTGAGTACCCCGCAGTGTAATCAGAGTCTGTGAAGCAAATTAACCACCAAACTTGACCCAACCATTACCTAAAGTCATGAACTTACATAGAATTTTGATGAAACACAGCTTAAATATGACGGATTCAAGTAGAAGTCACTCATATTATTGATCGTATTAAGGTATCTAACTAAGTAGTCAAAATTACATCCTCGTCAGAGTTGATTGTGAGAAAATTATTTAGTCTGACTATATGATGTTATAATTTCTTCAATCTGATCAAAATAGGCACAACTGTAATAGCATTTAATTTATTAATACTCAATATATTTTATAGCAGTTTGCATTAAATGATTCAGTTATATATTCATTGAAGAGCATTCTCGTCCTAACTTCAAGGGAATACATTCTCTTACTCTTTATTGTAAATTTTGATTTTACGAAGTTCTTGAAACGATCATTGGGATTAGTCCTTCGCTTAACCTTGAATTATGTTTAAGGATGATATTGCATCAAATCAAAGGGGGAAATCAGCTGGGTAGAGCTGTTAAGCATTAAACGCTTGCAAACTCTATTTACTAGGCTCCTGATAACTAGCAAATTAACGAAAAAAGGATATTAGCAAGTTAATTTGGAATTGAAGCAATTACTATATGAATGGTCATTTGGAAGAGAGAAGCTTAAGCAATTATCGCTTTATCGAAAACTAACTGAAGTACAAAAATAAGGGATTCACCATAAGGGGAAATAATCAAACTCCCTAAAGTAAACTTTCAAATTCCCTCTAAGTAGATACGTTTACAAATCAAATGAAGGCTTGAGATTGAAAGAGCCTTTCAATAGCTATACTATCCACATCCTATGGTTCAACAACTTCTAGGAAGATTTATAAATAGAAGAACAAATTGAAGGTTAAGGGTCACAATACTGAGTTAGAAAGAAAGAGCCTATTGAGAGATGACATTAAAACCATTGTACTCACTCTCGCATTGCAAATTCTCTATGCTTATGGTTATACTAAGAGTGAGTAAGAGTCATGGCTTCTATACTTGAAGTTTTGTCTTCTTAGGAGTTAGAGAACCCTAGGAGATGATCTTCTTAGGATATTCCAAGCAAACTATGATTACGTGCAAAGAGCAAGTGTGCTCTTGTGAGTGATTAATGAACTTCTCGAATCCTCCTGTAAACTCTATAAGTGAGACTCTTGTTGAGTATGACGTCCTCAGAGTTAGACACCTCTAGAAGAGGGGTCTGTCATAGTGCTTTAAGAAAACTGTAATTGTAGGCAAGGTGTCCGAGGACATTTGCTTAGCCTATCTCCACAAGATAGTGGATTGATTGAAATCCTAAGGGATGACTTAGCCAAAGACATGGCCCATTGGCTAGGTGAACTTCATAAAACATCCCTTATCTTTTCTCCCTTTAGTTTTCAGTATCAAAGTCTTTGCCTCGCCACCCTAAATTGGATGTTTAAAGGGAGTGTTTTAACAAAAACAAATTCTTTAAGGCAAAAAATTTTTAAGTATTAAAGTTTTATTCATCACCTTGTTCAACCCCCCTCCTATAGAGTGATTTACTTTAACTAGTGAAACTAACAAAATTTATTCTTTACTTGTCATCCAATGCAACATTTTTTATTAATGGATGTGGGATGAAAATTAAACAACATTAGATCTCAAACTTATGCATCTTATTCTTGGCGTTTATATATGAGAGCATTTATTTTGTTCATGACTGGAAATTTCACTTGATAAAGTTTTTTTAGCAGAATCGAAGTAATAATCAGGACATACTTTTTTAGATTGTAGTTTTTTCATCCATTAAACTCCTTATATAGGACTAAATTTAATTTGCTGGCATTAGATGCCGAGCAACACACAGACAGACTAACTCCACTAGAGGCTTGTCCTGCTAGAGATGAGGTCTATAAAATATAAAAAAAATTGACATACAAATGACACTTCTCTTTAACAATTTCATATTTACTTTATTTGGGCTCTATTCTTTTCAACTTATTGTTATTGAACTAGGTTAAACTTATTTTTGTTAAATTGAATTGAACTTATCTTTGTTAAATTGAATTGAACTTATTCTGAGGAAAAAAAGTTAAAAGAAATAGGGCCTTACACATTCTTCCACTAAGATGATCTGCACACACCTTCTTCTCCTCTTGGATGATTCCTATGATATTTTTCCATATATATCTCTATCTACTTTAGTCGCCATTGCCATCGGCCATTTGGCCGCATTGACCGAAGGAAATCTAAAATGTTGGGCTGCATTCCTCTGAAGCCTTCTTCCCCTTAGGTTTTTTCTTGTTTGCCTAACTGAAAAACATACTTCTGCATTTGATGTCTTTCCCATTCATGATTTATAACTATAATGACTTCCCTGCAATTTTCTAGCTTGTGAACTGAACAAACCCAAACCTTTGTTTTTCTTCACACCAACCTTCCTCGCTATAAACGTCAATCACTATACCAAATCCTTGAATGAACTTTCCCAGAATGAAGAGATTGATGCTTTGATGAATGTTATTCACCAACGTTGTTAATTCCTCACCCTGTTGTGTTTTCTCTGAGCTTTCCTTGGCATGTCTCCTTGCCAATTGATTATGATTAGAAGATCATTACATAGTAACTGATAATTCATTTAGGTTCACGCTCTTAGAGAAAAAGAGAGAGCGAGCGAGAGAGAGAGAGAGAGAGAGAGAGACAGATAGTGCACGTAGCTTGTAAAGATAGAAAGATTCAAGCTTATACGTTTTAGATCCATTTATTAGCTTGCTTTATGTGTGCAACCACTTAATGATTTTACACTTACTCATACAATTGAGAATAGAAAAGAAAATATAATACAAAAGTTTAACATTAATAAAAATGATCTATTTCCTTGAAAAACAATAATAGAATGTAAAATTTCAATCCCTTGCTTACAACGTTTATGCTTATGAGTAGTGATTAGATAATTAGAGTCGATCATCTGATAGTTCATTCGAATCTCACCATTAGTACTAGTATGGGAACTAATACTACCCATCTTAGTCACAGCAGCCACAAAGTCCTTAAGAAAGGCATCATTGTTCTTGCCACCATTTCTTGACTAAAGAATCATGAGCCCTCCCATTGAACAACTCTTGATCCTGGTGGAGAAGGCCATGTTTGGCCACCAAATCCTTGAAGTAGTTATGATCATATTTTGTAGGACTTTGGATATTTAGTGAGGCTACGTTTAAGTCTCCTTATCTATATATGGCAAGGCAATTAGTTTGGCCAGTTGCAACGAAGTTGGGGTCGATGTTGGTCTTATTGTAGATGTGGGTATAGAAATTGGTACATCAAGCCTGGCTATGATGTTGACTTCACAGAGGGTCATCATTTCCTTGTTGGTTAGACTTTGATTCTTAAAGAAGTAGTCAATTGAATAGGCTAGATTGAAAAATATTGTTGAATGATTGTTGTCTGCCGCTTTTAGGTTTGTGATTATTGCATCCCTTCAATCTACCAATCATACCTTCCATGAGGGTCCTCTAGGCTACATATGCAACGATAATGTATAGAAGTTTATATGCAAGAATGCTCAAATCGGATGCAGTTGGCTTAAATGTATTTGTATATATGCATCATGTGCTTAAAACATGCAAAATTGTCTTGCAAACTCATGTCAATAGCTTCTTAATTCTAGCTTAGCTTGGCATAAGAAATACTATATCAATAAGCTTTAATTACAAGGGTATTAAGGGGGGGGGGGATTGCTAACCCATATTTTTAAGTGACATGTTTTTTTTTTTTCATGTTTATGTTTGTACTTACTAGCAAAACTATATCTCTTACTGCAAGTATTAAAACATATGCATGAGACACTGTAATGCAGCAAGAATCTTCAATACTAGTCGTAATTGTGTCAATGACTTTAAAACCCTTTGCAAAATTATTCACATTGGGACTTGCAGCTTTCTTACCTATAAAAGTAGGATCAAAAGTACAGAAGCATCACAACCCTGTAATAACATAACCAACACATCATCCAAATGCAGTGATTCGCTAGGTAATATATAGTTAAAATAACAGTAAATACTAACCAAGCAACAAGTGCTAGTATGATGGGAATTCAAATACAATGTATTTAACATAAGAGGCCAAGGTTTAGCTTCTATTATGGCTCTTATGGTGCTTTCCCAACACTTATAACCTAAAAGCTTAAAAGTTTGAGGGAAGCTTAATTACATTAATTAACGAAGCAATCATGGAAGAACTACTAGATGAAGGAAGCACCCATGCTTGCTTCCTTGTTAATAGCTTGTTTTCTGATGCTCTCAAGACTAGGGCAACTCAATGGACAAAAGTTTACAAAAAGCTGTGCATAGGAAGCATGCGAAAAAAGTGACAAGATAGAGAAGAAAGCGCAAACATGGATCAATTTGAGAGCTATGTAAGCTCAAAATGGATTGACTAACTGAAAATATATGTGAGAGAGATTACAAGGATTGAAAGAGATTCTTGGAGGTAATTATGTGTATAGGCATATTTTATATGTAAAGTTTATCATTCCCTTTGATTATTGCCTTGTATACTCTTGTAAGCATTCCTATGTAATGATACGGCAGTACCTAATAGGATCAAGTCAAACAAATACAATTCACATGTACTAGAGAATTGAGAAACTCTTAATTAGCATATCACTACCCTCCCTTCTCCACGTATTACCGCTCGATCAACACCTGTGTGTCACTTCACCAAGCTCGTCCATGGGGTCCACCATGCCACACCTTTGTCGCCTAACTGAACGCACCATCGGCTCTGATACCACTTGTTGGGGAGATCCAAGAAGTGAGCCCACTTCAACCAAGGTCCATAGCAACAAGCCCAAGTGAGGTTCCATCCTAAAACCAATTGGCAATAGAAGGAGTAGCCCACGTGACTTATATACCATGACCTTTCTTTTCAAACTCTCGATGTGGGACTTCTTTACTCATGTGTGATATTCCCAACACCTTGTAAATCCGTCCTACCAATCCTTTGGATTGTTGGCTTCCTCAAATGAACTTATGGCCACAATCTCTTTTGTAGCAACATCATCCCAAGTGGTTCCTGTTTCTTCAACCCGATGTTGCATATGAGGAATTGTAAAAATAAGCCTCAAGTATACAGCCGTGGTTGTAGCAATATACAGGTCATCTACAGAGATAAGCTAAATTTAATTACTAGTATCAAACCAATAAACTAATCTAAAAATAATCTAACTAAAATTAATTTCCAATAATAGGAAGTAACCTCACGAAAACCCTAATCAAAGTCATGAAATTGAAATAAAAACTATACGAGAGAAGAAAGAAATTACCTTGACTACTTAGAATTAATAGATGTAGAAAATTCAAACCTTGAACTAGAGATCACCTCAAGACTTTAATATCCACCATAGACTCAAAAGAGTAATAAAAATTGAAAGTTTGAATAAGAAATTTTTTTGGGAAGACTAAAATTGAAACTAGTAAACTTGAATTGAAACTAAAGTAGAAAACTTAAATTAAAACTAGAACCAAGAGAACTAAAACTCGAGAATTCAAATTCTACTTTAACGAATTTTGGAAAACACAATAATCTCTCAAATTTTAAAACTAATGCTATAAGTGAGAGGAAGAGAATTTGATAATTTTACAAGCACCTCTAAGACGCTGTATTTATAGTAGTGTCAAGCCCCCCATCTTTCCTAATTATACTAAAATTCTTAATATACAAACAATTTTTCCAATTCCCCTAACCATGCTCAATTTCCAACTTATGAACTGACTTAATCACTTGCCAAATCCAACTCTTGTGTGCAATTTGCTAGGAATAAAACTATTAGACTGCCTAGTTTAGATAGAAGATACAGTGCACTTGTCTGCTGGGCCATCCCAAGGTGTGTGCTGGATTGGAGAAAGCTGGTGGGCTCTGGGTGAATTTGGGTCGTGTGCGATTGTGCTAGACTGGAACTAGGAGGATTAGGCTGTGAGAAAACAAGGGCAAGCCCAGACGAAGGTATGAGGACCTGAACACTGAAGCTTTTGGGTATATGACTCAGGCTGCAGGATCAACTGGAAGATGGGCCACACGCTGGTCCAAGAGAGTGCTGGGTTGAGCTCACATGCTCAGGTCGGCCCACAGGGAGTCATAAGGCACTTGGGTTTATTCCTTTTTTGTTCTTTCTATTTTTCCTTTCTTTTTGTTCTACCGCTGGGCTAGCCCTAGGTCGTGAGACACAGCATGAGCTAGGCTGCTGGCTTGGGTTGGACCAAAATTTGTACTTGAACTGAGTGTCTTGATTTCCAACTGTTGTTGCTCGCTTTTGACATCCATTATTTTATTAAATCATTATTTCCTATAAAATCACCAAAAAAAACCCAAAAATAAACCTAATTACGACTAAAAACTAAGCGATTAGAATTACTTAAATGGATATTTTCTGGTGCCCAAACAAATATCCTCACACTAAGATTTTGCTCGTTCTCAAATAAAATAAAAGAAAATAAAAATCTATCTAAGACATTTAACTCATTTTCATAGGAATTATGGCTACACTTAATATGTGCAATAAGCTCTTCAAACTCCTAGGTTTCTCCTCGTGGACAAGTGTGGCTTGGTGAGGTTTTGCAGAAGATATAATCATAAAATCTTTGAAAAGAAAAAAGAAAAAGAGAAACAAAAATAGATTTTTTTTTTAAAAAAAAATTTCAAATATATGAGAAGATGTACAAGGGAAAAACTATACACACTTGATCAACAAATCACTCTTACAACCCAAATATAAGATCTTATACAAGCACAATGTATACATCAAGACTCTTAGCCTCTAAGCATGACACCAATACACCGATTTTCGCCCCACAGATCATCAAAACTATGAATCCATCCTGGTCTGTGGTGTGACGGTGTACTGTCACCATAGGAGTTAAGCTTACTAATGTTCGACTCAATCCCACTTCACTAATTTATTGACTTATTGACTTTGGGAGCAAGCTTTCCCAATAACAATATTTCCCCAAAGGGTAGCACCCAATAGCATATGCTTCAAAGGGGTACTTGTCATTCCTGACTCTTTGGCTTTTTATTTTGATTTTTTCTTCTATTTTTTTTTCCGACTTTTTGGCTACATAAGAAAGACAAGTGAAAAAATCAAACCATGAAAGCCTAAAACCCAAAGATAATGGTGATATATAACGAAGGATTAAACTCCACATTATAATGAAATAACAAGGTTAGAACTAGGATATGGAGTAACACACCTAGAATTAACGTCTATCAAGGACACTACACTGATACACAAACTAATAATAGGTCGCAAGGGTCAAAGTTGATCAAGATAGTATAACTCCCCAAAATCACACAAAAATAGAAAATCTTTTTGGTTTTTCGACAATTTTCTCTTTTTTTAGGGATTTATGACGATAGCTTTCCCTCCCCCACACCAAGATCACACAATGTCCGCATTATAGGAAAATAAGCATCTAGGACACAAAATAAAAGAAAAGACAAAAATAAAAGTAATGATATACACAGTATACAAGGGATACAATAACAAGACCAGGTTGGATACTAAATGTACCCAAACTACCTCACCACCTATCAGAAATCAATGAGTATTTTGTAAAGTATCAGACACTCCACATCCTCCTCTTCAGGAGCTCTAAGAACTACTTCAATCTCTAACCATTAACCTTTTGTTTAGCTCCAAAAGCAGGATCCTGTATCTCAATTACACTATAAGGAAACACATGAGTAATAACAAAGGTACCCATCTAGCGGGACCTAAGCTTACCTGGGAATACGCGCAGCCTCAAATCATATAAGAGCACTTTCATGCCCTGGGGGAAAGTCCATCCTAAGAATAATCCTTAAATAAACTAACTTCGCTATGTCCTTAGATAATCTAGCACTCTCATAGGTCTAAACTCGAATCTCCTTTAACTAACTCAACTACAATCTCCTCTCTTCTCCTGTTGTAGTAAGATCACAGTTGAGGGTCTTAACAGTCCACCAAGCTTGATGCTCAAGCTCAACTGGGAGATGATAAGGCTTCCTATAGACTATCCTATAGGGAGACATATCTAAAGCTGTCTTGTAAGCTATCCTATAGGACAATAAAGCATCAATAAGCTTGTCAGCCCAATCCTTCCTATTCATGTTGACAGTTTTATCTAAAATCTGATTGATCTGACTATTAGAAACCTCAACATGCCCACTAATCTAGGGATGATAAGGAGTGGCTAACCTATGAATAATGGAGTACTGTTTCACCAACAAATCAAAAGATCGGTTGCTAAATTGTGTGCACCGATCATTAATAATAGCACGAGACATGCCATACCTAGAACAAATGTTTTCCCTCAGAAACTTCACCACCACTTTAGCCTCCTTAATCCTAGTGGGGATACCCTTAACCCACTTAGACACATAATCAATAGTTAGCAAAATATACTCATTCTCAAAATAAATTGAGAGTGCTCCCATAAAATCTTCACCCCACACATCAAAGATTTCTACTACAATAATGGCGTTGAGGGGCATCATATCTCTCCTAGTGATATGACCTAACTGCGAACATTTAGGGCATGTCTTATAGGATTCATGGGCTTCTTTGAGCAACGTAGGCCAATAAAATTCACACTGAAGAACCTTAGCCGCTGTCGTTTTGCCACTAAAGTGCCCTCCACAGGCGTAGTCATGACTGAAAGACAAGATATTCCTAACCTCATGATTTGGGACACATCTCTTGGCGATCTGATCAGAACAATATTTGAACAAGTAAGGATCATTCCAAATATAGTTTTTCATAAAGCGCAAAAATCTATCCTTGTCATGCTTATTCCAACCCTCAAGGATCATACCAGTAACAAGATAGTTCACAATATTAAATACCAAAGGTAACACTGAACCACAAATAACTACTCATCAGGGAAGCACTTAGAAATAGTGGCCTCAGTGCCCCTAGCACTCACTATCCTAGACATGTGGTGAGCAACAGGGTTTTCAAAACCCTTCTTGTGTCTAATCTCATAATCAAACTCTTGTAAAAGAAGCATCCATCTCAAAAGCCTGGGCTTAGCATCCCTCTTTCAAAGAAGGGGCTTAAGTGCAACATGATCAGTAAAAACAATAACATGAGAACCAATCAAGTAAGGTCTAAACTTTTTAAAAGCAAAGCCACACGTAGGAACTCTTTTTTAGTCACAATACTGGGTATCATTTAATGTGTGGCTAGCATAATAGATCATGTGGGGTTTCGTATCACTACGCTGTCCCAAAAAACCCTAACAGCATAGTTAGAGACATCACACATCAACTCGAAAGGCCACCCCAAATGGAAGAATGTAGGAAGGGAGAAGTGGTTAGGGCTTCCTTTAGCTTAGTAAATGCCTCCAAACACTCTTCAAAAAAGTGAAAAGGGCATATCCTTAGCTAGAGGGTTGGTCAGGGCATAACAATCTTGATAAAGTCCTTAATAAATCAATGATAGAATCCAGCATGTCCAAGAAAAGACTTAACATCTTTCACACAAGTGGACGGAGGAAGATTACCAATTAAATCAATCTTGGCCTTGTCAACCTCAATACCATCACTAGAAATAACATGGCTTAAGACAATCCCCTTTTCACCATAAAGTGGCACTTTTCCAAATTCAAGGTCAAATGTTTTTCCCTGCCTTTTTTTAAAACATTCCCCAAATTAGTCAAACAATGATCAAAAGAAGACCCAAATACACAAAAATCATCCATGAATGTCTCCAAATAATGTTCAACCAAATAAGATAATATAGACACCATGCATCTTTGGAAAATAGTGGGGCCATTTCATAAGCCCAATGACATTCTCCTAAAGGCATAGGTGCCAAATGGATAGGTAAAGATAGTCTTCTCCTGATCCTTATGAGCTATAAAGGTCTAGGTATAGTTGGAGTAACTATCAAGGAAATAGTAGTATGAATCTCCAGCTAACCTCTCTAACATCTGGTTTAAGAAAGGAAGGGAGAAATGTTCTTTGCAGGTGGAAGCATTCTATTTTGTATAATAAATACAAACCCTCCACCCATACTGGACTTGAGTTGGAATTAGTTCGTTCTCATCATTCCTAATCACGATAATACTGGTTTTCTTAGAAACAACCTGAACAGGACTAACCCACTTACTGTCAGAAATAGAGTATATGATCCCATGGTCCAACCACTTCAACACTTCCTTCCTAACTGCCTCTGGCAGAATTGGATTTAACATCCTCTAATGGTGCCAATAAGGCCTAGCACTGTCCTCTGAGTGGATCCTGTACTGCACAACTGTAGAGTTAATACCCTTGATGTCTCTCGAGGTCCATACTAAGGCCTCTTTATTCTCCTCGGGTAACTTAAGCAATTTTTCCTCTTGGTCTTGGTCCAAATCAAATGCAATAATCACAGGTGTGGACTCATCAGGACCTAGAAAAGCATACTTAAGGGAGTCATGTTGGGGTTTCAAATCAAGTGAAATAGCAGAAGGATCACATGCCAAAACACTATCAACAATAAAGTCCACAGGGCACATATCAAAGTCAAATACATCATATTAAGGCTCATCATCAATGAACAAGGATTCATACTCAACAACAAACTCATCCACATGCTCAAATTCTAACTCATTGAAAGAAAAATTCCATATCACTAAAACCATCAGGCTGTCTTTGTAAATTAAAAATATTCAAGTTAAGAGTCATATTACCAAAAGATAGTTTTATCATACCATTCCTGCCATTAATCAAGGTATTGGAGATAGCTAAGAAAGGGCATCCCAAGATCACAGGGATATGAGACTTGGCATTGGGCACTCTCTTAGTGTTACGTACCATAAAGTCAACTAGGAAGATGAATTTCCCCACCTTAATAAGCACATCCTCCACAACACCCCTAGGAAGTCTAGTTGACCTACCAGCTAGGTAGAGGGCAATCCTGGTAGGTCTCAACTCACTTAGTCTAAGTCTTTCATATACAGTGAATGGAACTAAGTTCACACTATCTCTCAAATCTAGTAAAGCTCTACAAATGGTCTGGTCATGTATCACTATAGAAATGGTAGGGCAACCTGGGTCCTCATACTTGATAGAAATCTAAGTCTTTCATATACAGTGAATGGAATTAAGTTCACACTATCTCTCAAATCTAGTAAAGCTCTACAAATGGTCTGGTCACGTATCACTATAGAAATGGTAGGGCAACCTGGGTCCTCATACTTGATAGGAATCTGACTAGAGATGATAGAGCTAACATTAGAGGTTAAGAAAGCTCTCTTAAGCACAACAGTTGCCCTCTTTGTAGTGCAAAGCTCTTTTAAAAATGTGACATATGGGGGCATCTGCTGGATAGTATCTAGCGGGGGGATGTTAATCTTGACCTAGAAGAAAGTTTCGCTAATCTTGTCAATATGGGCCTGGTCCTGCTTCTTTTTCAGCCTATTGGGTTAGGAAACTGTAAGTTTTTGGACTTACAAAGGTGGAGTGGAAGTAGTCTTAGAAGGTGGTGTAGTCACTATATTAGTAGGCGCATCCTCTTTAGACTCTACAGAATCGTCAACCGTAATAGAGGGGATAGCAGAAAATGAGGTTGGGGGTGATTCAGATGCTTCATTCAAGTTATCACCCACATGATTGTTAACTTCTCATCCTGAGCTCAAAATTATTACAGCATTGACATTTCTCAAGTTATTAGGAACAGAGTCAGAAGAGGTCCCACTCTTAGAGCTGGTCTTAGGTTGACTAGGAAAGGTGCCTTTCTCTTTGTTTTTTATAGCAAATTAGGAAAGTTGCTCTGTCATCGCTCTTAGTATTTTTTCACTATTCTCTCTCATCATTCTTTCTATGTCATTTTAATTCTCCTCTAATATTTATCAAGTTCACTATAACCAGGAGGAGGTTGATGCTAGGCAATGGATGCAATAAGAGGAGGAGGCGCTAGCTGCCTAGGTGCCCAATGGATGCAACAGGAGGAGGAGGCGCTAGCTACTTAGGTGCATTAGGAACACCCTGGTAGCCTAGCCTTGGCATGGTTTGAGAGGAGTTTTTAGGAAACCCTCTATGCTGGTTAGGTGCTACCACATTAGGTCTATTACCCCAAGAAAAATTAGAGTAATTATGCCACCTGTGATTAACAGTAGGAGTATAAGGTTCATTCTTTGATCTTTGGTAGGCCATGTTCTCTGGCTCTTGGCCTTAGGCCAATTGGTGAGAAAAGTAGGGGCACGAGCTCAAAGTATAATCTAATGCGTGGCATTAGGAGCACACCTTAGATGTCTAGAAAGTTTGGGATTATTACAGAACAAACCTCTTCATCATATTTTCATGGGCAGCAAATCTAGACTAAAGGTGATTTAAATCAGACACAACATGTATGTCACTCTTGGCCTTATTATACCTAGAGTTCAAACTATCATCTTTATTGGTTTTCCATTGCATAATTTTCTCAACTAGATTCTCTAGGAATTCCTAAGCATCATTAAGGGTCTTAGAAAGAAACCCTTCTGAAACATTGACTCTAGCATTGTCCTATTATGTTGGTCAAGATCTTCATAAATGATTTGACATAAATGGGCTTGGTCTAAACCATGGTGAGGACATTAGGATAAGAGGTTCTTAAATCTATCAAGATACTTCTACAATGACTCCCTATTAGCTTATACGAATTAATTAATTTTAGTCCTAGCTCACCTGTTTTTACTATTGGGGAAGTATTTTCGTAGAAAGACTTGCACAAATCAATCCCAATTGGTAATGGAATTTACTGGTAAACTTTACATCCACTTTTTAGCATCATATTTTAAGGCAAAGAGAATAAATATCAATCGCACAATATCAACAGGCATATTAGGGTAGCGCATCATGGAGCAAACCTCTTCGAACTCATGTAAAAACAGGCAAGCATCCTCTATACTCGTAAACTTAGAAAGCATATGGATATATTGGGGCTTGAGTTTGAGAGTAACATCTTCTAGGGCTGGTATATTAAAACATGATGATTCAGCTATCCTAGGTGGATAAAAGACATCACTAAGAGTCCTAGGTCGAGATTGAGCTTCATCCATCTTTTTATCCTTAATTTCAGATTCTGATTTGCTACTATTTTCTATGTCAGTCTCCAATCTATTCAAAGCTTGCTTTTAGGAACCCTAACCCAACTGGTCATGCAATGAAATGCCTTTCATTTTGATGGTTTTTTAATGTTTCAATTTTTTTGAAAGCAATAGAGATCAAATTTTTAAGAACATGCATGAAAATTAAAAATAACCAAATTTAGATTACTCAAAGCAAATAAATTAAGCAACTGAGACAACTACTAAGAAACTAAATTACTACTACAACTATTTAAAGCAATTAACAATTAACACTAGTAATCAATTTCAACACCATCCTCGACAACAACGCCAAAAACTTATTGTATCTCAGGAGCTGTTAAGATACGTTGCAAGTGTATAGCTATAGTTATAGCACTATACGAGTCATCCACAAAGATAGATTGCATTTAATTACTAGGTTAAAACCACGAAACTAATCTAAAAACAATCTTACTAAAATTAATTTTCAATAATATCAAGTAACCTCACAAAAACCCTAATCTATATCATAAAATTGAAATAAAAACTATAAAAGAGAAGAAAGAAATTACCTTGGCTACTTAAAATTAATAGATGTAGAAAATTCAAACCTTGAACGAGAGATCACCTCAAGACTTCAATATCTACCATCGACTCGAAAGAGTAATAAAAATTAAAACTTTGAATAAGAATTTTTTTTAGGAAGACTAAAATTAAAACTAATAAACTTGAATTGAACTTAAAAGTAGAAAACTTCAATTAAAACTAGAGCTAGGAGAATTGAAACTCGAGAATTCAAAATCAATTTGAAAGAATTTTAGGAATCACAATAATCTCACGAATTCTAAAACTAATGTCGCAAAGGACGAAAATTTGATGATTTTGTAAGCACCCCTAAGACCGCTATTTATGCTAGTGTCAAGCCCCCCATCTTTCTTAATTATATTAGAATTTTTATACACAAACAATTTTTCAATTCTCCTAATCATACTCTATTTTCAATTCATAAACCGACTTAATCATTTGCTAAATCCAACTCTACTTTTATGTGTGCAATTTGCTAGGAATAAAACTATTGGACTACTTGTTTTAGAGAGCAGATGTGGGGTGCTTGTTTGCTAGGCCAGCCCCAGGCATGTGCTGGATTGGAGAAAGACAATCGGCTTTGGGTGAATTTCAGCTACCTCTAACTATGCTATACTTAAATTGGGAGGCGTGCTTGACTTCTTGCTCTGAACTGGGCTATAGAAAAACAAGGGCAGGCCCAGAAGGACATATGAGGAGTGGAGTGTTGGAGCTTTTGGGTGTTTAACTTAGACTGCAGGATCATGTGGAAGACGAGTTGCATGCTGGGTCGAGACAGTGCTGGGTTGATGCTCACATGGTCAGACCGACCCACAAGGAGTCATAAGGCACTTGGGTTTCTTCCTTTTTCTTTCTTTCTCTTTTTCCTTTCTTTTTCTTCTGCAGCTGGGCTGGCCTAACATGAGGTGAGGCCATGAGACAGAATATGAGTTGGGTTGGACCAAAATTTGTACTTGAACTGCATTGTCTTGATTTCCAACTCTTGTTGCTCGCTTTTGACACCCATTATTTCATTAAATCATTATTTCCCATAAAATCACAAAAAAAATCCAAAAACAATCACAATTACGAGTAAAGACTAAATGATTGGAAGTACTGAAATGGACACTTTTGGTGTCCAAACACCCAAATACTTGACAATGAATGTAGAACTCTCTTCTCAACATCTCACACAACTGCCTCAAACTTAGGTTCTCTATCATGGCCGGCAGCAATTCCTATAGTTCTTTTACCATCCTCATTGAGAAGATTATCTCAATGAACGTCCCTAGCGCCCTAGCTACCAGTTCAACAATTCAACAATAGTACCTTTGCAATAGGTTCTTCAAAAAATTCATGTCTTTCCTACCTCATAATTGAGAGCTTTTTGGCCAAACTATATTAATGGAAATCCTTCTGTCAATGTCTTAGGCAATACTCCTCCACCTTCACCTCCTGTTAATGTCACTAATATAAGTTCCTTTGTTAATTGTCGGAGGTTAAAGGACTAATCTGTATGGTGCAGAGGCGAAGGATCTCATTGCTTGAAAATTATCCACGAATTGATACAAACGACCAAGTGGTGGCTACTAGAGTTATCGTCAATTTATCACGTACTAAGCTCAAACCTCTGGTGATGGTGAGGTAGCGGTGAGAGAGGGGGAGCAATGAGGAGTGTTTGGTTTAGGGCTACTATCACCACTCACTAATCCAATCCTTAAACCCCCTTTATATAGGTTTGGTCGTTATAACCGCCACCACCTAGATGACATAAAGTGGCTGCATAACCCTAATTACTTATTGCTAACCCCTAGCTTCCACTCGTCTATGTAATTCATAAGGCATATGTCTCTTTATTCATACCAGGAATGGGATGTGGGACTAGAAAGTAACCAATACTATTATATAAAGTCATCATCTAACCAACATAACACTTTCATGTAACATGATGCCCCAAATCATCCAGATATCACCAGTAGCATGCATAGTCTCTTTATGCCAAACGATGTATCATATGATTATATACTTAATACAATCATCCATAGATTTTTCCTTACAATACTCATAATATTTCATCTTAGCTTAGCTACTTCCCTAACGTGCTCTTATTGACCCATGTACTTCTTAGCCCATAGGAAATACATTAAGATAGTATCATCAAGCTTCAACTTCAAATGATAGCTTTAAGTTGAAGGGTCATTATCATAGGTCACACAATGACAAAAGATAGGGAAGTCAATTGTCACTTCTTGTATATGTCGTCTAATAAGCACACACAGTACAAAATATGTGTCATGGCATAGCCCTGGCTCAGCTGGGCATGTCACTCTACATGCATGCGAATCGCTAGTCTAGATTTTATCCAAAAATTTAATCTGAGCCCTTAGATGAACATACTAAATGTTAATCTTGACACTCAAGATTCGACTTTTAAGGCTTCAATATGAAATCAGATATTTCATACTCGACTCCCTCAAGTCTCATAGTAGACTTACTGAGGCGACTATAATTTACAATTTGTACACTACTAGTATGATGAATCACTATTATACACCTAGTGCCAATATGATTCAATCTCATCCTACCCGCTACTCAAGCATCAGAGCGATTGCCTATGTGACTAGGCTAATAAGAAGCCTGTGATATTTCAATATATCCAATATGTGATGATAAATCATGAGCATTTAGGGAAAAAAAATCAATCTTTACTACATAAATGCTTATTACAAAAAAAAACATGTTTATCATATAACAAGATACATCCTAGCATTGAGGCTTACGAATTCCAAAACTCCACATATGAGCTTTGAATGTTTCACTAGGAATAGGTTTTGTAAATGGATCATCAATCATCTTGTTAGCGAATGTATAATCAAGGGGAATATCCTTTGTCTCAATAGTAACAAGCAACATACTCTGTCTCCATAGTCGACGGTGTTGGTAATTTTGCTTCTTATTGCTCTATGATATGGCTTCCCACTCAGGGTGAATACATATCCTAAAGTTGACCTAGACTTGTCCAGGTCAACAGCCCCAATTGGCATCCGAGTATCCCCTTAACCTTAGGTCCTTACCTTTATTGTAAAGGACTAGATCGGTAATACCACGAAGGTAATGCATGGCTCTTTTTGACAGCTTATTAGTAAGCATATCTTGGGTTACTTTGGTAATAATTTGCCAAACTAATCGCGAAGTAAATGTCAGGTTGGTACATAACAACATACATTAAGCATCCTATGACATTATTATCGAAAACATTACTTACTTTCTCTTTTCAACATCTATTTGAGGGTATTGATCATGACTTAAGGTTAGACTCTTCTTAGCTGGAATGTCTACAAGCTTGAAATTAAGTGTTTGAAAACATTCCAGGACCTTTTTTATGTATGCTTCCTGACGGAAACCCAGGAGCTTCTTGGAGCAGTTCTGACTATTTTCATGACTAGGATATACCTAACTTCACCCATGTCCTTCATCTCAAAGATAAAGGACAACTACTTCTTACTAGCTTCGATCATCTCCAAGTTATTCCCAATCGGAAGTATGTCATCGACATATAGGGTAGGAAAAATAATCTCCCCAGTTGTTCTCTTGACATGCACATAATGATCTTCTAAAACCATAGATAAACCAAATGAAGTAATGTCTTCATGCAATCTAAAGTACTGAGATCTAAAAGATTGCTTAAGACCATATAAAGATCTTTTAAGATGACACACGTTGTCCTCTTGACCCTATGGTACAAAGTCAATGGGTTAGTCCATATAGATCTCTTCCTTAAGATTACCATTAAGAGTTATTACGTCCATTTGGAATAGCTCTAAGTCCAAATGGGCAACCAATCTAGTAGTAGGTGAATAGAGACTAATATCACCATAGGAGAAAAGTCTCTTCGTAGTCTATACCTTCAGTTCGGATAAAGCCATTCGCCAATAGACAGGCCTTGAATTTGTCAATCAATCTATTAACCTAGCATTTTATTTTGAGAACTCACTTGTTTCTAATAGACTTACGTTAAGGTAGAAGTCCAACGAGTTTTCAAACCTTGTTTCTTATCATTGAGTCCATCTCATCCTTCATGGCATCCATTTACTTGGTGAATCAATTGTCTCTTAAAAAGAGATAATATACTCTAATTCTTAAGGAGTGCATAGGAATTTTTCCTCTTTGATCTAGAAGTATCATCGAGGAGTTCTTCCATGTATACTCCTTCAAATGATGGGACATTTATTATTTACTTATCTATTGAGGAAACCTTCCCTTATCTTTAAAAGGTGTGGGATCCTTTGCATGTTGAGAATCAGTCCCATATCCCTTTAAGATATGGGATCCCAAATATGTAGACTAACAGCATGTCCAACACTTGGAGATTAAGGACAAATCTCATCCTTAGGTTTTCTCTCCTGATTGAGGACGAATCATGTTTTCTTAAATAGACAAACCACCCCACCAGTCCTATCAGAAGGGGAAGGTATACTATTCTTGGTGACTTGATGAGACTTCAAATCCTCCCCCTCATCGAGAGATGGTTGAAGGTCCTATTGTAACTCATACGATTCGAGGTCCTTTTTAATTTCACCAATGCTTGGGAATTCATCCTTAAGAAAATTGACATTGTAAGAATCCATTTTCACCATGCCACCATATGGAATATGGATGTTTCTCGTACATCATATATCCTTTGGAATGTTCAGGATACCTTATGAACACCTTCTTGGTAGCTCTCAGACCGCGTTTCCGATTTTATAGGTTGGGCTATGCACAAAGTCATCCAAACCCATGGACATAAGCGATCCAAGGACGACTTTTTACCATGATGTAACTCATATGGAGTAGAGGATATACTTTTGCTTGGCACATTATTAAGGACATAAGCTTGCGTAAGCAGCACACAAAAACTAATTAGGTGTTTAGCATATGTCATCATTGACCTGACCATGTCAAGAAATATACGATTCCTAAGATTTTTCAACACCATTTTGCTACAGAGTATGTGGAATCACTAGATGTCTTCGTATACCATTTTCCTTATAAAACTCTTTGAATATATCAGAGAGATATTTATTATCTCAATTGGTTTGAAGAGTTCTAACTTTTTGTTCCAATTACGTCTCTACTTTTGCTACAAAATGTTTGAACACATCAAGTGCCTAGTAGCAGTGAGATAATAGGTACACATACCTATATCATGACTAATATATAGCCCCATGATGTGCTTTAACACTCATAGGCTTGTAAATGTTAAAGTGAACTAACTTTGAGGGATTTCGTACCATTAAAGCCTTAGCAAAAGGCTCTATGGTTACTTTGCTAGCTAAATACAACTCATATTTAGGCAACTTAACAAATTTTATCTTAACCCATAAGGACAAGTTGAGCATGCCACTTCACAAATTTAGAATTAGAGTTAAAATATGAGATAAAAGGAGAAGACATATCATCTAAATCCAAAACATTGAAATCTCCTTTCATTATAGCAACGACAAACAAATTATCGCTACAAATCGTTTAAACCATCAGAATGAAATTCAAAAAAGAAATCTAATCTTATCAAAGAGACAAAAGATACAAGGGAGCAACATACACTTGATGCGTAGAGTGCATCATGAAGAAACTACGTATTTCTCTCCATGGAATCTAAGCCAATATGTTCCTATGCCAAATACATCTTCTTCATTGTCGTTTCCTAGCACGATAGCCTATGAACCCACCAGATAGGGATGAAAGTTCACAAACGCAGCTCCATCTTGAACTATATGCTTGGTTGCTCCCGTGTTTACAATCCATTAAGGAAAAACAAATGACAACTAATGTATAGGAGCACACATATGATTTAGAAGTAACTATAAAGGAGGCACTTTAGTCGACTTAGGATAATCCTGAGTGTAGGGTCCCTTCTTTATACAGTTATAGCATTTCACATGTGTTGTAGTCTTCTCTCTATTGCCCTTGGCCTTTTGCCTTTTTTGGCAATACCATCCTCAGGTCTGGAGCTTTAAAAGGGGGAATGAATGCGAATAAACCTGATGCTAAGCTGATCGCACATGTCCTTGAAAGTGTGATAGCCTTCAAATTCCTTAATCATATCGTCATGCATGTAATATGACATAGTATAGCATGTTGATCAATCCTTCTCAAAGCCTTTTTAGTATGCCTTTAGGCTCTCTCCATGTTGCCATTAGAAATAACATCCTAGCCATTTTCATCTTTGTTTGTCCTAGCAAACTTGGAAGCCGTCAACTATTCTAACACTTCATGTTCGTCTAGAAGAAATTGAATCTTTTGACGCTAGATGTCATACTTGGTGCCATCTAGTCTTTCATTGGTGAACAGATCACTAATCAAGTTCTAGTTGCCATATCTTGAGGTATATATTATAAGGTGGATTTTAGGCATATTTCCCAATAATTAAATCATCAAAACCTTCATGATTCATGCCGTATGATCGAAAATTTTGACAAAGTCATAATCATCACGTACAGAAATGAATTAGAAGTTTCTATGATTTACTTACCACAATTTCCTTAAAACAAAAACTTATGGAGTACATAATTCTTTAACTAACGAACATACTGGTTGAGAAATATCACGAAGATATTCAGCTTTGTCATGTAAAATAAACTTACATGAAGTTATATTATAAAATGAATTTATATAATCAAGGTAACATGTTACATATTTGTCATTTAAAACTCTATTTATAATATACAATTATATATAATCAACCAGAAAATTCATATTATTATATGAAATGTATTTATATAATAAAATGAAACTATGTATATTGCTAGACATATTCACAAAAATATAAGACGAACTTACATATATATAATAACGTGCTACAAAATTCCCAAATAGCATGACATTATATAAAACATATTTATATTATTATAGTTAACTTGAAACATATTCAATTATAAAACACATTTATAATATCCTAAATTGAAATTTCATGAAATGAGTTCATAAAATACTGCTTAATTACCTAATCAACATAAAACACATTTATTTGATGACATGAAACAAATTGACATTCATTAACTTAGGCAAGGCTAGAATGTAGGACAATTAACTAATTCACAACAGCTCATGTAATTTGCATATCTCTAAAACGTATTTATATAATATCACTAAATTATAATTGACATAAAACACATTCGTGTAGTTTTTTTTAAAAAAAACATATTGTATAACATATATTTGCACAATATAACTTATAATATGAAGCATATTCATATAAATTGGCAAGTTATTATTTAAAACACATTCATATAATATTATGAATCCAGAAAACAGTTTTAATTACATATTATTAAACATGAAACAAACTCATATTAAGCTACCTAGTTATATGTGACTTTATATATAACACATTAGTGTTAAAATATACAGCACATTCATATAATTAATAGAGGATAGGCAGGATGTCAAAATAAACAATTGACCAAACCATCTTGTGTATCATTTTTACATATGACACAGTAATAATAAAAATACAAAATAGACCCAAAAAGAATTAGTGGCTTGGTCCAAAATATTAAAAAAACAACACAACCCACACTTATTTTATATTCCTCACCAGTGCCACATCTTGACTTTTTTCTCTTAAAACCCTTCCCCACTTTGACCCTGCTCCAACCAAAAAATTGAGCTCCATCCATTGCTCCCCATTCCTTATAATTGCCATGGCTGACATGAGTGCTTGCATCATTGCTAGTCCATTGCACGACCGCTGTTTGGCTCACGCTAAAGACACCCCTGTGATGAAATGCCTGATTACGGCCCTCCTCCGCCTAGTCTGTATGTCTAGCCATTGTTTCACACCATCCTAGGTGACACCACCATTGGCCCTACAACTGCCATCATATGGATCGACTAAAACCGATTCAAAAAATGCAACCCATGCACCCAAACATGACCAAAGCGAGGGCGCATGACTTCACATACCTCTTTTTCAGCAATAGTTGAATGGATTTGAAATTGGTATGGTGTTAATTGGGTACAAAGAGGCTTTTTGGAGGAAGAAGATATCACATAACCTTCTTCATCGGCGGTGTGTGCACCTCACGTACTGCCCCTCTAGGCATTTCTGATGGATGAGTCACAGATCTTTTTCTTACTTCTACCTCTTTCTCAAAATTCATCAATCTTTTTATATTAATTTGGGATCGAGGATGGTGGTGGAGGAGGGGTTGAGATTAGTCCTGGCTAGGTCAAAGAGTGAACCAAAGTTAGAAATAAGGGGACGAGTCAAGGCGATTTCATGCCAACTATGAGGCCCTTAAGTGAACAGTCAGGGTTCAGGGTCAGGGTTGAAACAATTGCGCTTAGGGAAAACAATCAATGAACACAAGCATGCTTAGCATAGATTCAAACAACATACAAACACAAATGAACAGATTGTCCAAAAACAAATCTTAGGTAATTCAATTCGGGACCAATAGACTAACCGTTAGTGTGCAGCAGTGAAGGATCTTGATGCTCAAAAATTGCCTATGGATTGATGCAAACAACCAAGCGGTGGCTACTAAAGTCACTGTCAATTTTTAACGTCCCAAACTCAAATCTCGGGTGATGGTGAGGCAGCCGTGAAAGGGTGGGAGAGATGGGGACTATTTAGTTCAACGTTCATGTTACCCTTCACTAATTGGATCCATAAACCCCCTTTATATAGGTTTTGGTTGTTATAACCACCGTACCTTAAATGGTATAAGTTGCCATATAACCCTAGTTTTTAGGGCTAGCCAACATCAATATTATTCTTGAAAGTGTGGATGACTAGTTTTTATGAAAAACCCCAGTTCATGGCCTCACTTTTATCTGATAACATGTTTGGGCATGTAGCTAGAACCATACCTCCACACATTGTTTATGTAAAACATGAAAATGGTTGATAGGAGATCAATTCCAATTTTCTTGCATGGCATCGGATGGATCAAATGACCCGTTCCTGGCTCTTTGCAACTATTACTAGGACCACCTTTATAGAAGTTTGAGACCTGACCCATTCTCACAAGATTTGGAATGTCCATACACTCTGCTCCTTATACCTAGCCTGGATCTTTTTTATGGAACTAAAGGAAATTGCCAAAATTAAGAAATCTGATAATCTACGCATGGAGGATTATCCAAAGGCTATCAAAAACTATAGTCGATTCGCTTACAACAATAGATTCACCCTTGAGCAATCAAGAACTCATAAAGTACGCTCTTTTTGGTCTCCCATCAGAATATGATTTATTTATAATATATTTAGGTGGTCAAATTAATTTTGATGCTACTCCTCTACAATCAGCCTTCATAACGCAAATGTAGACACAAACTAGCCAACAACCTGTGACCTAATAGCAGCCAAATAGCTCATAATGGAACAATGATTCCTTAATTAGAAGGGATGGAATAATTGGAAGGGGCATGATCAAGGTCGTGGTGGCCGAGGGCACAACCAATGACGTGCACGACAACTTAGGAATGGTTCTATTGTTACACAACAATGACAAAACAGTCAAGCACACGATATATCTGCCAATATTGTCTTGATATTGATAATACTCACTGCCCTTCTATTATCAAATGATATTAATCTAATAGCATCAAACGATATTCATCTAATTACAATATAGGGTCCCCTCCGCTCTCAAGAACGTTTCCTTCCATTTGTGTTTTACTCTAGGTTACTCAGTCACATGCTGCCCTCATCATTTTCCTACCTTGGCTCAACAAAATTCATGCATTGTGAGTCCTAATGCTCTTATGACAAGTCTAACTAGTGTGGCTAACAATGCACTGTAGAACCCTGATTCTAGTGCATCATTCCATATGGCCCCATTGAAAGGTATCTTTGATCCCTTAAGTCCTTTAACTAAAGCATGCATGAAGTTATCGGCAACATAATCAAACTTCATGTCAAATAAATAGGTACAATGCATTTATCAACATCTGGCAGCACTGTTAGTACTAAAAAAGTTGTTCTTCATGCACGTCACCTTAAATTTTAACCTTATGTCGGTTCAAATATTATGTGTTGATAATATTGTTGTATTAATCTCGACTTCAATTCTATCTATGTGAAGGACAAAATCATGGGGAAAATCCTCAAGCGGGTTACCGGTAAAGGTGGCATGTACCCTCTTCAATCTACTGATTTTGAACCTTCATCCATAGCCCTTCTATTTGTGCTAGAAACTAGAGACCTGTGGCATCGCCGTTTATGACATTGAGGACTTAAGATATTTTGATTTTTGATAAGGCTATTGGCGTGGTTAAAAAATTTCAAAATACTTGTGATTTTTATCGTTTAGGAAAATCACATTGGCTACCCTTCAATAATGTTGAACATACATACAGCATGCCATTTGACTTAATACACTCTAATGTTTGACAATTCCCTATTAATGCTAATCTTGGACTTAAATATTATTTCTGTTTTCTTAATGATTGCACAAGGTTCACATGGATTTATCCCATGAAACAAAAATCTGAAGTTTTCACTAATTTTCGTAATTTTCAAAAATTAGTTGATAATATGTTTTCTACCAAGACCAGAATGTTTCAAAGTGATAGTGGTTTAGAATTTGATAATTCACCATCAATAGAACATTTTTTGGATCTTGAGATTTATTTTCAAAAATCTTGTTAAGATATCTCGCAACATAATGGTCTTATGAAAAGTAAACAAAGGCAAGTCATTAACACAACCTGAATATTTCTAATTAATGTTAAACTTCCTAGGCAATTTTGGATTGATGCTGGCTATGCAGCTGTTTTCACCATTAATCGCCTTCCTACACCCGTGCTAGATGGTCAGCCCCCTTATCAAAGACTTCTTCACAAACAGCCTGACTACAACTTCTTAAAGGTGTTTGGATATGCATGTTTCTTGAATTTATCTGCCAAAACTCCTAATAAATTGGCATCCCAATCCAAAAAGTGTGTTTTGATTAGTTATGCTTCAAAATGCAAAGGCTACTAGTTTTTAGACCTTATGACTAATGGTGTTTATATTAACCAACATGTGATATTCCATGATCTGAATTTTCATATCCATCTCCAATTCCACCTAAATGCAATGATGCTAGTCCTCTAGACCTTACTGTTACTTCACCCATTGCCACCATTAGCTCCAGTACCTCTGACCACACCCAACCATTTCGTCATCATTAAGACCTATCTTTCCACACTTCACCTCACCCAAATATTCCTACTGCTCTCTCGCATATGTCGCGCCATTTACATTATGACAATCCATATGTCTAACCATTGCATTCCCAACTCACAATCCACTTCTCACCACCCGCGAAGTTCGAACACCACTCTTACCCATGTTCCTGTGACCCTCCCCCATCGCAGCTTAACTACTCATATACCTCTACGTTTGATAGTTGTGGAACAATGTCAATAGAGGCCTCTAATAATTCCATAAGCCCAACTACACAACAAACTATCTCAACCACAAAAGCCCAAAGTCAATCAACCCAATCCATGGAATCTTCTTATTCCGCTAACATCCATCAAATGTCAACCCACTCAAAACCAAAAATTTTTAAACCCAGCAAGATTTTGTCCTTATATACACAAACAAAAATTGTTAAATGAGTAGTTTTTCTCAAGCTATTAAATATCTTAAGTGACGAGCTACCATGGCTAATGAGTATAATGCACTAGTACACATTAATCACACTTGGAATTTGGTTGCATACCATGACTCAATGCATCTGCTTGGTTGTAAGTGGACTTATCAGGTTAAATATAGCCTCAATAGGACCATTGGGTGATATAAGGCTAGATTGGTGTTTTGGGGGTTTGGTCAGTAAGTTAATTTGGATTATCACAACGTATTTAGTCATGTGGTTAAACCCATAATAATTCACCTCATTATTTCTCTAGGCCTGACTCTGGATTGGCCTACCTACTAATTAGATGTCAAAAATGACTTCTTCCGTGAAGATCTTATAAGAGAGGTCTACATCACTCAACCACAGGGTTTCATTCGCCCAGATTACCCTACACATGTTTGCCAACTTGGAAAGTCCATTTATAGTCTTAAAGAAGTCCCTAGGGCTTGACTTCACAAGTTTGGTAGTTACTTACAGTCCATAGGTTATGTACGTAGCACCACTGATGCCTACATGTTTATTTATCAATCTGGCACACATTTTTTGATCCTCTATATTATTTTGATAATATTATTTTCATGAGAAATTCTACTGTCTTACTATGTCATGTTATTGATATGATTTTCCTAAAACTTCCCATGAAAGACTTAGGCAACCTTAATATGTACTGGTGGTGTAGGTTATGTGAACTCCAAATCATATCTTTTTCTCACAATCCAAATATGTGGCTGATCTTCTTTAGCAATTCCAAATCCAAACACTTAAACCCATTCACAAACCTCTTCCTTCTAGTACTTATCGCAATTGAATGAAGAATCACTTATGCATCCTTCTTAGTACCGATGCATAGTGGGGCATTACAATATCAAACAATGACTAGGCCAGACATATTGTTTGTTGTAAATATGGTCTAAAAAATTATGCATGCACCTAAAACTGCTCATCTTGCTATGTTGAAGTGCATTTACAGGTACTTGTAGGGCACTGTTGATCATGGTTTGGTATTTAAATGGGCCAAGGATACTTAACTTATCATTGCCTAATCTGATGCAGATTGGGATGGGTGCTCCATAAACATCTCGATCCAGCACAAGTTATGCCATATTTTTAGGTCAAATCTCATCTCATTGAATTCCGAGAAGCAATTAACTATTTCAAAGTTGTCCACTGAGGCAAAATACAAGGTTGTTGCAAACACAATTACTGAGTCATTATCTCCTTTGTGAGCTTGGGCTTCTTATTACCCAAGATGTTAGGGTCTATCGTGACAACATAAGTGCCACATACATCACAACTAATCCAATCTTGCATAGTCCTAACCAACATATTAAAGTTGACCACCATTTTGTTCGAGAGCATGCATGTAACACATGGAAATTTATAGGTTCAGTACATCACGACTCAATTTCAGCTAGCACATATATTTATGAAGCCCCTTTCAGCTCCATGACTTCATTATCTTAAGCCCAATATGTTCGTACATCCTTCCATATAAAAGTGAGGGAGCGTAAGAGAGATTATAGGGATTAAGCGAGATTCTTGGAGATAATTATGGATATAGATATATTTTATATGTAATGCTTATTATTCCCTTCGATGATTGCCTTGTATATCTCTTGTAATCTTTCCTATATAATGATATGGCACCACCCAAAAGAAGGTCAAGTCAGCCAAATACATTTGATAATATGGAACTAGAACAGCAAAAATAGAACGAGGGTGTTGGTTTTGGTATTTAACTAGTATTAGCCAGCGGAACTTTGTAAGAGATGATGAGGAAAATTTGTCATTTGATTCATCTATGGTTGTGTTCGACAACAACGTTTTGAGTAGCATTTAGTATTTTGACCAAATCAATATATTAATAAGCTAATTTTTAGTGTTTGGTAACTTAGTATTTGAACTAGTATTTCAAGTAGCGTTTAACATTTCCAGAAGTGTTTTTGAAAAGCTAACAATATTAGTTTTTGGCATTCAAAAGTAGCGTTTAATATTTTTTAGCCAAAAAATACTCCTTACCTTCGGAAACTATCTATGTCCTTTTATATAAGTTTATATTAATTAGCTAGCTCAACAACTAAATTTACCGAACACATTTGCTTCGACCGCCTATCTAAGCAGCTATCGGGTGACAGCTAAATTAGAACCGTTGTTCATTACCCGAATAGCTGTCCGCTATCTGAATAATTATCTGCTATCTAAACAGCTAATTTTGTTGAACATAGCCTATGTTTACGGATGGCAAGAAAGAAAATGTGTCATTTGATTTGTCTATATATAAGGACGGCAGGAAAGGAAGGGAATGAGATAGTTGCTAGGGGGAGCAAGTGGGAATGTTTGACTTTGATTTGCTGTTGAACGCCTCTTCTTTTGAAAAATCAGCTCAATTATAATGTCTCATTTTGTGCTGAAAATGACACTACTACGGAGAGAGCAAAAATAGAGATGCCTACGAGGTGAGGGTGTTCATGGAACCAAATTAGATTTACTAACTTGGTACTTAATTGTCTAGGTAATACATCATTTTTTTGTGTGGGTATTTTCAGAATGTTAGTACGTGGGGAGGTTTTCACTTGGCCTATATCTGTATTAAATGGTTTATTGGTATTCACTTGGCCTGTATCTGTATTAAATGGTTGAAAATATATTGAAGGATCCAAAAACCCCCGCCTTTATTGACATGTTATCCATTTAGCAAAAAATTGCTAATAATATGATGATTTTGCACAGTCTGATCTGATGATCTATTAATGTTAACATTTTCAAATTATCTTGTTCCATCATTTTGCTTTGTTTATGTAAAACAAATTATATCAGATAAAGATAAAAAATGGTTTGTGTAAGACAGGATTTTTTATTATTTTTTATTTGAAAAAAAGAGAAGGTAATTATATTCATGCATAATCAATATAATTATGCATATTATCCGACGCTAGCTAGCAGTGGCCTCGAGGATATCTTCACTCCACACAACAATCTCATCGGTTCGAGTGATAAAGTCTTTAAGAGTTATTACTAGATAGCTAGGTTCGAATCCCATCTGCATTTACTTTTGCACCTCAATTGCACCAAAAAAAAAAAAAAAAGAAGAACCTCTTCCACACTACACTCTACTCTCAAAACTAATGAAGTTGCCAATGGGCTAATTTCAGGAAATTAATTTCCCCTCTTAACGAAAGACCAAGACACAAAATTAAAAGACTTAATCAACTCAATGATATCTTGGATGAACAAAACCACATAGGTATGATGGAATCTTACCATTTTCACATGTACTAGTTCATATGAAAAATTTTTCCCCTCCTGGTACAACCGTTTTACTTTATGCTCAGCAACTCTTTTTCATGAGAAAACACATCGAAGACTTCCACTTAAGTTTGTGTACCATTAATCGCACTCCTAAAATAACAGTTATAATATTTTTTCTACCAATAAAGCTACTGATCTCATGCTTTTCTCATAAAAAAGTAGCGTTAATAAAAGTAGTTAAACTTATTTTTCCCATGAAAAATAGAAAAGTAGTTACACTTATCAGTCAATTTAAATAACATGACGAATTTTTCCTTCTTTGAACAAGCTGCGTTATACTGCACTGCTTAAATGCAAGATATCAAGAATGACCTAACCTTCTTGCAAATTTAGCCTTCAATAATCATGGGGATGTATGCTCAACAATCTTCTGATCGTAGTCAAGGCTAGCCTCCAATCATGACTAATCCATGCATAGGGATGGCAACGGGGCGGGGCGGGGACGGGGGAATATTCCCCCGCCCCCGTCCCCGCTCAACACCCCGTCCCCCGCCCCCCCCGCTGTCGGGGATTGTTTTCCCCCCGTCCCCGCCCCGTCGGGGACCCCGTTCCCCGCCGGGGCCCCGCTTCCCCGAATTTTAGTGACGAGATTACACAAAATGCAAGCCCAATTACAGTAAAAATTACGAGCCCAATATGAAAATAATCAAACAATAAGCCCTAAACAAAAAAAAAGAAATTAAACTAATAAATTAAGGATATATATATATGTAATTTTAATTAATTTTCGGGCGGGGAAACGGGTTCGGGGACGGGTATATTTCCCCGACGGGGAGCGGGTCCGGGGATAGGGGGAATTTTCCCCCGCCCCGCCCCCGTCCCCGCGGCCGGGGGAGGAATTTTCCCCCCTCCCCGGCCCCGGCCCCGGCCCCGTCCCCGTCCCCGGCGGGTCCGGGGAATTTTCCCCGCTGCGGGGCGGGGCCCCAACGGGGTCGGGGAAACCCCGCCCCGTTGCCATCCCTAGCAAGGTCCTTGCACCAATCAACCAGTAAAATACAAACGGTGAAAAATTTATGCCAATATTTTGCACCAACCAACCGCAGAATAATAAATCAAGGGCATAGCACTAGGAAATTTTTCTCAATTTGGTTCCAAAACATAGAATTGTAGTTGATGCCGCTTTTGTGATTCAATATGATGTTGATTTGGATGGGGGGCAACACTGCTCAAGATTTTTTGGATGTGATGGTGGATAATTGCGATAATTTTGCTCATAATGAAACAAATATTCCAATTATTAGGGGTGTTCATGGTTCGGGTATCCAAACCAAAGGAGATTTCGGTTCAGGTATCCGAAATTTCGGGTCGGCAAATTGGTGAACCGTATTCGAACCGAAACTTTCGGGTAACCGAAATTCGGGTACCCGAAAATTTCGGTTCGGGTTTTTGGTTACCCAATAACCCTTTTTTTCTAAAATATTTTTTCCTACTTTGCCTAATAATTTTGTTGTACCCATAATATAATTATTTCTTTTTATGCTATGAAAAGTTGTTGTATTGAGCCAAGTTGCACTTTAAATTATTACACAATATGACAATATAACCGGATATCTTATCACCATTTACATTTCAATTAATCTACACTTTCATAAGGCATAAGCTTGTTAACATCATATTCATGTCTAACACATTCAAATAAAATAATGCAATGAAGTCAAAGTACTTGTCTTCTTCGAGTTTCTGAATACTTGACTTACAAAGTCTTTAGGGAATGGATGATATAGAAAAAGTTTTGAAAAAGTTTTAAAAAAATTTCGGACTTTCGGGTACCCGAATCTTCAAAATATCCGAACCATACCCGAACCAATAACCGAAAAAAAATATTGGTTCGGGTATCCGAACCAAAATTTTCAAATATTTCGGTTCGGGTACCCGAGATTTCGAATTGGGTAGCGAGTTTTCGGTTCGGGTTATTGGTTACGGATATTTTTGAACACCCCTACCAATCATTGGTCAGAATGACCAATCTGATTGGAATCATAGAGACCATCATGCTTGCTCCGATGATAATAGAACAATTTCTAACCTATGGGAATCAGAAAAAGTCATCCTACCTATATTGACAAGCTGCCCACTCATAAAAATCTTATAGAGATTGTACTCTCAGTAGGTCTTCGACAAATGATGTTGAGGAGCCTAAACGCTCCTCTAGTTGTGCTCCTGTTATGCCAAGGAAGACAAGTATCGATTTGAGTCCCAATCCTAATGGAAGTGGCTGCAAGATTGCATGGCAGGACTCTCCTACACCTACAGAATTTGCTCAAGAATGCTTAGACTTGGGTAAACAGTTGGGTGTTTATTTTGCAGCGAATGAAGCTTCGCATTAGGAGGATTATGCAAAGTCTGAGGAAGAAATTTAAAAGCAACCAACAATGATGTGATTAATCGATTAAATTATTTTAATGGGCCGAGTGAGTAACAATCTATAATGGCAGTTATTTTTAGTTTTCCTTATAAGCTGTTATGATGAAATTTAGATGTTTATTTTTTCTTTTTTGTTGGTTGTGTATTTACAATTTAGCTATTGTCTGTGTATTTACCTCATAATATTATCTTAGGTTTTACCCTATTACTTATCATTTTAAAAAAAAAAAAAAAGAATGTTGACAGAGGCTCTTGACTCTTGAGTAATATGTAAATATAACGCGCCAAAAGATGTGCCAAGAATTCACTCAATTATAAGTTTAGATTGATGGGTGGAAATTCAAAACAAGTGCTTACATTATATTTTACCGTTTATATAATGATCAAAGTGCGGTTGTTACAATAGTTGTCAATTTCGGCTTTGATATCATGAATTTAAATTTATGATACATAAATTTTCCGTTTTGAAGGGAACTTATGGACAGCCAACAACTCCACCAAGTGGGCTTGGTCTTACGATTAGATCTCCATTGGGCTTAGTTTGGTATGTGTTTCCTCTTTTATCCGTCTATTGACAGCACATTAGATTGACCCTACATAGGGGATCCAGTTAGTCGGCAGCTTGTGCTACACAATTTTCTTTTTCCTTAACAGTTCGTAGGTCTTAGGTGAATGTTGATAACACCTTGTGGTATTATTGTGGGGCAAAAAAATGTTTATATTTTGATTGATAATTATGAAAAAACTTTTAAGATGCTCATTATATATATAAGATACCATTAACAATGATAAAAATTCAAAACAACTAAAAAAACAAATCTCATTATTCAAAAGTCCTAGACGCAACATTACCTAACGTCCTAGCCCCCTTGTATGAATATACTATGCGCTTAGAATATAAAATTATAGACCGTGCATAAGCTCCTCTTATCCCTTTTGAGATGATCCAATATTATAAATTTTGAGATTTACACTTGAGAAATCTTAAGATGTGTTTGGTAGGGGGAAAAATTATTTTTTCAGAAAATCATTTTCCATAAAAAATATTTTCTTAAGAAAAATAATTTTCCATTTACATTTTCAACTGTTTGGTAGAATGAAAAATCATTTTATTTCCACTTCATTTAATTTTTGTCATTTGATAGAATGAACCCCCCGCCCTCACTTCATTTCTTTTTACCATCTCCCTCCTCCCCTGCTTACTACTCTGACCCGACCCAACCAACGAATTCTGTTTCTCTCGCCTCTTTAAAATCAAACGTAAAACATCAGTAAGAAATATATTTGGCAATAAATCCAGAAAAATAGAGAGTCAACATTAATGAATCTCAATTTTTTTACTATTCTCAAGGATTACCCAGTTGAATTTGAGTAATATTAAACCCAGATTAAAGAAAATGACAAACAGGAAAATGATGGGTGTTTCAGATTGCGAAGTTCTTCAAAAGGGCAACAGTAACACGGTCAAAAAACTCAAGAAATAATTGCAGAGATTGGCGATCAAAATCATCGATGAAGATGACGAACATGAAGAAGAGAGGAAGAATGAGAGACAAAATGAGAGTGAAAATAGAGTGATTTTGGGCACAATTAAAAGAAAATAGAACGAGAGACAAATTGTACAACGAAAATCAGGCCTGAAAAATTATTTTCCCTACTTTTTCAAGGGAAAACAATTTTCTTCAAATGGAATAAAATGATTTTCCCCTAGAAATGATTTTCCCTTTCTTATTTTACCAAACAGGGTAAAATTAGAATGATTTTTCCCCTACCAAACACACCCTTAATCATAAGATACAACATCATTCAAGGAACCTACTACTATACATTTGAATGAATGATTTAAGAGTTGATATGGATTTTATATAATACTCGCAGCATGCTAAAGTCACCGGAGAAACGACAGTAGGAGAATGCAAGGACCGAGACTCGCGGATGGGAATTTATGTCCATCCTCACCTCAATTAAATATGAAAACATGAGTTGTGTGCTTCACTGAGGAAATGACTCGCTATACCCCTTGGGTAGAAGTTAATTAATGCACATGTTGAGATTTTCAAAAAATTGGATTTAAGTTTTAGGTGGTGGGAAGTTTTAGACTGAAGAAGACGATCCAATATGCTTGCCTCAGTTGCCTGCTCGGATCGTTCGTAGGAGTTAATTTGGACTCTGGCACTGTGCTAGTGTTGTCTTCTCTCTTCCGATTTGATTCGTTTCTCTTATGTTGTCATTTGTCAATGCTTGGTTTCTTTACATCATGTTAGGTTTGGACCACAGTGCCACACTTCTAATTTTGGAACGATTATTGTATCTAATTTTCATCGGAATGACATATGTTAAATTTATGTATCATTATAACGATAAAATTTTAAATAATAAAAATATAAATCTAAAATGAAATTTATTTTATGTCTACTAGATAGTATTATATTGGAACATTCCAATATTGCGTAAATCCCGCTGACATTTGTTGTAGGAATGAATATTGACTGGTGTTTTACACGACATTAATATGGTTTCTGATCGTATTGAGACAGATCTGCCTATACCAACCAGTACTCTTTTATATTCAAAACTATGGTTTGAACTTTGGACAGTGTTGTTTGTTGCAACTTGCAATGTCTCGTGTGACGTATATATGTTTTGTTATTCACTGGTTTTTCACTTGTATGTTGCTCTTTGCCTGCAAGCTGCAGCCTGTAGTATGGTCTGTGTTTAGACCTAGCAAATGTGTCATTTGGTTCGGAGTGGGTCGGATTAAGTTTGGATTGTGTCATGTTTCGAGTTAAGTGACATTTCGGGTAGGTTTGATTTAGGCAGGTAAACTTCGGCTCGGGTTGACTTCGAGCCGATCGATTTTTGGTCCAACACACTTGTCATGTAAAAATAAGCAACTTCGTAGAAATTTCATGTCGAGCATGATTCAATTCAAGTCAATTCGGATTTCATGTCCACTTTCGGGTGAGCCTATTTTGGATATCGGGTCAAGTATGGTCTCGGATATCGGGTCAGTTTTCCTAAGTCTATCTGTGTTCAAGGTTTTGCACGTGCAAGATTCTAGTTGTAGGAGTTAAAACTCCAGGTTCTACTCGATTTGCAGACCAATTCTGTGATGAAACCAACCATACGTAGAGACAAACAAAATTATCAATGATTTTAATACCAAGGATACGATAAAATCACGGTTTTATCACCTTACATTTTCCATTACAGAAGGGGAATCAAAATTACAAGTTAGAGTCCATCCGAACAACCCAAAGCGTCTTCATTCACCAGTACTTCCGAACAGAGGTTTTCTTACTTCAGAGTTTACACTACATACAAATACCCTTGAAAGCCCCTAACTACAGATCAAAACTTCGGCCTTCTAGAATGCCCTTTTTGTCTCTAGGACTTGATCAGCATCTATTCACCGGTGTCGGCCTTTCTGTCCAAAACCGAGGGAGACTTGGGTGTGTTGAAGCTTGAAGAGCTGCAAACCTTTGAGGAGGACCGATGAAGCTTCACTAGTGGAACAAGCGACTGTACTACATCAGCCATAAGCGGTCTGTAATCTGCCTCTGGCTGAACACACATGGCTGCAATAGCGGCAACCTGAATGACCTCCTTCATTGAATACTGGCCTTCCAATGCTGGATCCATGATTTGCACAACTTTCTCTCTATCAGTAAGTTGGGGTAGTGCCTTTTGATCATAATTAATGAAAAAACCATAAGAAACAGGAGACGAAATTGAATTGTTGCAGCAAAGCTACAAATCTGGAAGTGAAGGGAAAAGCGAATGCAAATATATAGCTGGCAAACACGATCATGCCTGATTACTCTAACAATACATGAAAACCTGACATTGACCTACACGCAAACTGAAGCCCAATCAACTCAAAATTGGCTGACGGCTGACCAATGTCAGCATTTTACACATAAGCTTATTGGAACAAACAGAAACACACTCGGGTCGACCCAAAGTTCACACCATGTGCCATGAATATGACCCAATCCTAAAACAAGTGAAACCTAAAGCAATCCAAACAGCACAGACCTCAAATATCCATTTATCCATTTTGACCTCATGTGAGATTAAACTAAATTCGAACCCAACTTGCATCCTAGGGTTGGTAGGTTGACACATAATAGGAATACTGATGAACACTTTCATCCGCACCTAGCCCCTTCCCCCCCCCCTTCTCTCTCTCTCTCCTGAAGACCAAAATGCCAATATAAACAGGTGAACCTAGATTATGAACTAGTTGCAAGGTCCTTAGAATCCCTTCCTTTCCAAAAAGGAATGTCTCAAATTCTACATCATAGCATATCAAAATCATTGTCCACCCATACAATAAAGCAATTACTTCAGATTCAACTACAAAAGAAAGAAAACAGCTGCAGAAAATGAGGCAATGTCATTTTCACTAAACTTATCATGCATAAAATTGAAGCAATAAACTAACGTGAATATCTTGGTTTTCCTTGGCCAAGCGTCCTATTCATGCCTCCTTTGCTATTTAAAATTTTGAAAACATTAAAAGATAAAGAAGTAACAAAATTACCCAAGATACAAGAACACCTTCGCCTTGAGGTCTCTTCATGTCAACTGGCACCCTACCTGTGAGCAATTCCAAAAGGACAACCCCATAACTGTATACATCTGATTTTGTTGTCAAATGTCCTGTTAATGCATACCTGAAAGAATCCACAAATAAGATACAATAGATTACCAATAAAGTCCAACGTCAAATAAGCATAAGTGTCATTTTACTTGAGAGTAAGAAGCCAGCCGTCATCTCATAGAGACTGAAGTAAGAAAATGAGAAGAAATTGGGGCACTTACTCAGGGGCCACGTAACCCTGGGTGCCTAGGACACGAGTAGACACATGTCCACCAGCTTTCTCAGGTCCAAGCTTTGCTAATCCAAAATCAGAAATTTTGGCATGACAGTTCTTATCCAAAAGGATGTTGCTACTCTTAAAGTCCCTGTGAATTACAGGAGGGTTCACATGTTCATGGAGATACTCCAACCCCTTTGCAGCATCCAAAGCAATCTTTAACCGGGTTTCCCAGTCCAACTTTGATAGTAAAGCATTTGAACCTGTCCATAAATATATCCAACGCGTAACATCAGCTGTAAACCGTTAACGGATTCAGGTTTTACTGCAGCAAAGCACTGAACAAACTAATAGCATTCAATAGAGAAATAAATAACAAAGATGCTGCCATGACAAGGGGCAAACTACTCTTTATAGTCTCAAAATTAAAGCAACTAGCATTTGAACACAACAAGGCCTCCATGTTCAGTTGAAAACTACTGGGGTCACCCTGAAGCACCTGTATCCCACTACAGCACCAGGACCACTGCCATTACTCATATCCAGCAGGACCAGCACTATGATAGATTGATAGTATGATCATAATCCACGCCATCACCAGTAAACAAACAGCGGAACTTCTGGATTATTAAAAGTAGTTTCGTTGTAAGGACTAAAGATCAAAGATAGTTGGACCAGATATGGTTGCACAACTTCTAATGGAAAAAGAGTATAAAGGTGAGTGGTGACATATCATACACTGGAAGGAGGTTTACACAAGCAAGGCAACGGTTGACTTTACTAGTGGAACAACTTACAATCAACTGGAAAACAGTTCATGTGCTTGATTCCAATCATAAGCTAAAAGAATAGGTAACTCATTGGTCTAAAAACCTACAAAGCGATGGGGAACTAGAACAACATAAGAATGGGTTGGGAACACATGACATGGATAACAAAATGATGAGACAGAGCACATGAAGAGCAAAGAAATGAGAATAGGAAATATATGCGTTGAGGACAGATACAATCATCTTTGCATGTATTACAATACTGCCGATATGGCATCCCGAAGAAATTCAATTTAGGAACTGCTACAATCAATGGAAGCAGAAAATTCTCCTTTAGCAATAGCACTGGAAGAGACAGTTACATAAACAAATGTCAAGTTGAAAGGTATTCTAAGAAAATTGGTCAAGCACATACCACTAGTAGGGTACAAGTGTTGTTGCAAGCCACCATTGGCCATGAACTCATATACCAGCAATCTATGGCTACTGTCCGAACAGTAACCAATCAAACTAAGCAGATATGTAGAGTGAAGGCGGCTTAGCAATTCCACCTTCAAACAAAAAGAACAATTAGCTACTCAATAGGAGGAGCATTATGTAAAGGTGAAACTTCATGCATAACATACCTCCATTTTGAATTCCTCCTCCCCCTGCTTTCCAGCATTATCCATCAATTTTATAGCGACTTTCCTTCCATCATTAAGGACACCACGGTATACTGACCCAAATGCACCTTGACCAATGACATTTGACTTGCTAAAACCACTAGTTGCTGCATGCAGCTGCTTGAAAGTGAATACTTGAAGTCCTTTCTCACAAGTGACTTGAAGGGTTGAATCTGAATACCCATTCTTGTCATCATTCTCAAGTCCTTCAAATACACAATTGAAAGACATATGGAAATGCCCCACTTAAGAGAAAAATCAGAAGTCAGGCTGAAGAAATATTTAACAGTTATTAGAAGCCAAAACAGAGAGATGTTCACACCACAATATATGAAATACGTCCACTCCCTTTTCCCAGCAGTAAACCAAAGCAAATACATCCCAGGTGAACGGAATCATGCGTTCCTTACCTAGTAGGGCCTTGAAACCTGACAATGGGGTATAGGAGTTCTTGCGCTATTAGCCAGAAGGAACTAATATTAATTCCAACCAACCGTTTCTATATTTATAAGGTCCATCTTATTAATTGCACTGACATAACACTTTAGATCTGTTGCCTTTTTTGTTTTCTTCCCTTTCTCACATGAACAAGATCAGAAACGCAGCTCCTTCATATTTTTTTGGTTTGCCACTCCAATACACACATGTTCTTATGCGACAACTCAACGACCATGCTAACTGATTTGTACATAGGCACTTGTTCATGTTAATGGTGTTACCATTTTCAGTTGCGGCACCACTTACAATAAGCACGACTAGTCAGAAACAATTAAACTATGGGGCATGAATTTAAAATGTGGCCGATCCGCGACGAAACAGCCATGTTGGAAAGGTTTTTGAGTTGGCCGAACCGTGTTTTGGCTGCGATATGGAATGCGATTTCCACGTTAGAGAGATTTTTCCATATCGCGACCGAAACCGCATTTTAAATCCTTGCTATGGGGTGTTTATCTCTGCAAGAAGAGTCCTGCCGAACATTTTATTATCACCAAAACCCAAAAAGGCTTCTTTATGCTCGTTATGCAACTTGGAATCGGTTTACAGAAACATTATTGTACTTCCAGAATAACATAGTTTCGCAGTCCATGTTTAAATTAGCATGATCCGTAACAAGATATGGGCTTCACAGGACTGGCCAAGATAATGCCGCATCGAATTCAGTTGATTCTATTGTCACGAATAGCTAACTACACCAAAGCCCCATACAGACCCAATCCCAAGGAGCTTTTGGAAGCCTTGTTTATAATTCCCTTTCAGGGAAGTTCTCCTCAACCAATGGTTTCAGACCCTCATCGACATCTCGTAGGAACATATGATACATCTGTCAGTACTTTGCTAGTAACAAACTGTTCAACACAGGAATACCCCATTCAACTAAAACAGAATTGTCCCCTGTTCTATGAGTAATTAGTACACTACCACACAATGTAGTACAAAGTGGGTTTGCTTAAAATGCTTCCCACATTCAGTGGATAGAAGGAAGGTGAAAATTTGGTTTTTTTCTTGTTTTTTTTGGGGGGGGGGGGGGGGGACTTGAAAATTGTACAGCCTTAAAAAAGGATACAACAATTTTTGTAAAGGGTTGCTCCCACATATACTTTAAACGAAGAAACCCATTTGTGGAAACAATTGACGTCCTACACTCATATTTGAAATATGAAGGTTAAAAGGAGCAACAATTTCCTTCTGATATTTTCCATCCATTCCACCGAGAAAAATAGATGGGGAAAAATCACAAACACAAGACTATAAACACTCATTACTCTCTCCACGGCAGCAAGCAAGCAGAGCAACAATGGCAAAAGAAACGAAAATGTAGAAAAGAGAAAAGAGAAGAGAAGAACATACTTTGTTGGAGCTTGGAACGCTTAGAGACCTTGTGGCGAATGTAGCAATAATAGCTGAAAGCAACGAGCAATGAAGACAGAGAAAGAGTCGCCATTATCAAAGACACAAGCAGAGCAACCCTCTCCTTGGTTCTGTAGTCTTCTCCCTTCCCCATTACTCACTACCTACAAAAGAAATTCCCAAAATCTGAATGATTTTTCCAGAACCCGAACCCTAAACTGAAGAAAACCCCCAGTTTGAGGGAAAAGAACTGGGCGGCAAAAAAGACAAGCCCTTGTCAAAAGGGCACAATGCACAAAGTATAATGGCGGAGAGAAAGTTGGAAAAAAGGTTGAAGGGTTGCAGAGAAGAAGGGGAAATGAAGAGGGTCGGGGTTGGTCAGGTCAGGTCAAGTCGGGTCAGGTGGGAGAATGAGAAAGCGACATTAATTCATTTTGAAAAGCTTTTGACTCAGACTACAAGACGAGACGTAGCTGTCTCTGGTTTCTCTCTCCTGTGGGCGTGTGTACTCTGTGTACAAAAGGGGTGCATTGGGGCAGTGAATTCTACAGTGCTTGTTTTGTTGTGGCGCGGACAATCAGAGTCAGAGATGCGGCTTCTTTCGGATGGGCTCTTTTCACTTGCATCATGGCCTCCTCCGTCTTGGTGTTTTTAAGTTTTAACGGCTTCCTGGTTAAGAATTTTCACATCTCTTGTGAGTCGGCCCCAGTCATGTCTGGCCCACTTCATTAAAGGTTTTGTGCGCCCACTGTTCAAGTTCTTAGACCCAATTACCCAAACAAGAGCATTAGAGATATGGACCAGATGACATGATATGTTTTAAGGAATAAAATATATCATGTTTGAATTTTGGAAAAAGGATTACAAAATATGAGGTACGTTTTACTAATTAAAAAAATAAGGAAATTAGATGATAGTAAATCATACTTTGAAGGATTTGAATAATAATAAACCACAATATAAAGTTGGACACTAATAGTATGTACTATTGACGTATTTAATGGTTTCATACCTAATGGTGGCAGACGCTGCTGAAATACAACGTAGCAGGCGGAGTAATAAATTGTTAACTATAATATGCTTTGAAGAGAGTTGACTTATTAAATTAATTTTTTTAAAAAAACCAATGTTTTAACCTCCCGGTTCACTTTTACTTGTCTTGCTCACGTCGTCCTCCTCTATCAAGCCTTCCCAAAAACTGCAAATCTCTCTTTTTCTCAACTCAAACTCGGTTCATCAATTTGTGAAATCATCTCAATGAAGAGAATCGAAGCATAATTTGACGCTACTCATCTAAGTGTAGTCGAGAGATTGTAGCATACTGTGAGAATCAAAATATTGGAATATCTGTGTTGGAAATTGATTGGAGCACAAGGTAAGTATTTTCAATTTATGTTTATATTAAGTAATGCAAACCTAATTGGATAGTAAGAGCGAAAATTGGGCCTTAATATTTGAAACCGGGGGGGGGGTGGAACTTATGGGTTGGGGGTTTAGTTGGTTGTGAAATTGCATGTCTATGATGGGCATTGATCTTGTGTAGAGATGAAAAAAGTTGATCCGACACGATTATCGATCTGAACCCGACATGAAGTTAAGCAGATTTAGGTACGAAATTTAAACCCGTTTAATTAAATAGGTTGATACGGTAAACCCGTTTAATTAATTGGGTTAAGCTCAAGTTGAAAATTTCGACAAGAAAAAAAAAACATGTTTAACCCGTTTAAATTAGACGGGTCAAATAAGTTAACCCGTTTAACGTTTAATTATTTACCGTTTACCATTTATATCTTTGATGGGAATTGAGTATTGGGCTTTGGACAATTGGGCATTTGGGGGGAGAATTTAAAATTTTAGAGTTCAAACCCAATTGGCCCGCTAAGCTTTAAAACAAAAAAAGAAAAAGAAATTGGAGTTCTAAATCTGAAAACTCTAATTGCCCTGCTGCCCCTACTTATATAAACTCTCTTAATTCTAGAACTCTCTCTCAACCCTAAACCCAACTCAGTCTTAGACTCTCAGACTCTCAGCCCTCATTTCTCTCGGTCTTGCCACTCGCCCCTCACCTCACCTCCTACTCAATTCCTCTCAAGTCTCTCAGTCTCGCATTCTCCACCCTCACCTGTTCCTCAGTTCCTCAACGTCTCTGCTATGAATTTGATCTCTTCTTCTCAGTTCCTGGGCATGCCGTTTTCTCTCTACCGTCGTTGAGTTCTTTTCCTCATATCTCTATGAATTTGAGAGTTCTTTGCAAGATTTTGAACAAGATCTAAATTCAACACTAATTTTCTCTTTGAATTTCAGTACTGAAGGCTGAATTTGCCAAGTTCTTCTTCTCAGAACAAGATCTAAACTTTCAGTTTGTTGAGTATGGTATGTCCATGTCTCTTTCTTTTTTCTCTCTTAATCTCATGGTTGTAGGAATTTTTGAGTTTTTTTGCGGTTTTAACTAAATCAGTACATAACTCGACCTCCCTCTTGAACTTTCAGTTTGTTGTGGTTGATCTATTGGTCGTGTACTATTCGAGTGAGTAACTTCACCCCTGTTCTCTGTTATTCTCATATTTGAATGATTTTTTGGGTTCGTTTCATGTTTTTGAACTAGATCTAATCTGAATTCTGAACTGTACTTACATCATAAACTCTATTTGAATTCTAAACCGTACCTGCTATTATGAATTCGCCAAGTTCCATATCTATTTTTTTTATATGTTTTGAGGGTTTACAAAACAGATTTGTGTAGTGATTAATCTGTGGAGTTCATCTATTCAGAGGATAATATGTTCAGTGATTTATTGAGTTGATTAATTTCTATTCAGTTAGCACTCCAATTGAGTTTCATGATTTTAGGATTTGCTTTGTTTCTATTTAGTTTTTATGATTTTAGGTAGGGATGGGTCTGGGTCGGGTCCATCTGGACTCAGACCCATTTATTTTTTTAGACTTGGACCTAGACCCGCCCTAGGCCCGTTGGGTCTGTAAAAATGGGACCCAGACCCAGATTCGTGATTCTAGCGGATCCACAGATCCTAAACGAGTTCTGACTGTTTTTCACATTAAAGATGTTTTTTTCACATTTCAACATAAATTACCACATTCTCAATATAAATAATTGAATTTAGAAGACATAATATTTAATAAAAAAATATTCTAGTGACATATACCATAACTAAGTGTTCTTACTTATGTGTTACACACCAAAAATAATATTTTTGTAGAAACGACGAAGACAAAATCCACAAACATAATATAATAGTTTTTCTTCTAAGACCAGTCCTAAGCAAAATAACTTTAGAATTTACTAATTTAGAGTTATTTTAGTGAATTGCATTTGCCACTTTTTTTTAAAAAAAATTAATGGGTCTTAAATGGGTCTTGGTCGAGTCGGGTCTAGGTCTGAATTTTTCAGACGCAGACCCAGACTCGACCCACATCCCTTGGACCCATACCCTCTTAAGACCCATTGGGTCTCATTTGATTGGATTCAGATCCTCTAATTTGGGTTGGGTCTGATGGGTCTGGATCGGGTCCAAGAGCCATTGTCATCCCTAAATTGTTAGGGTTGCTTTGTTTCTATTCAATTAGCACTATTCAGTTAGCACTTTGTTGAACATGCATTAGTTTATTTTGTAATCGAAAGTGTACTGATTTCAGAAATGGCTACAATGGAGGATGATTCTGAACCTATTGAAGTGGACTCAAATGGGGATGAAGAGGTGGCTGAGATTGATAGCATGCCTATTCAAAAGACTGCTACTGTTCAGCCTTGTACTTATAAGCCAGTAGTTGATGGTAAGCCCCTTAAGCGCCAAAGGAAGCTTACCTCCAATGTTTGGGAACATTATAAATTTCTTCAACCTCCTGAAGATGATAACTTGTTTTATAAGTGTAAGAAACGTGGGCAAGTTTACCCTAGGGATAGCAAATATGGAACTAGGAACTTGAAAAGGCATTTAAATACTTGTAAGAAAAGGCAAGTTTGATCTAGGTTGGATAATTAGGTTGTGTTCTGTTTAATGGACTTGGTTGTGGCTTGTTGCTAGTTTTTGATCATAATTTCAGACAATTTAGCCTGTTCTGGGTTTGTAATTCAAGTAGTTTGTTTGTAACTTTTAGTAGTTGCTTGTTATTTGTAGTTCCTGATTTGTAAAAACTAAGTTGGTGTTGCTTATTGACTCCATTTTGCTGGATTCTACTCCTGCATTTGTGATGCACCCTGGTGGGTTAGTGTGGTGCAAGTTTGCTTTTATTTTGCAGCTGGAAAATGTATAATATTGTGTGGGAAAATGCTTTTTTGGTTTGAAAACTATGCTTCACTTAAACAAGTTGGTGGTTAAACAGGTAACCCGAGCCTAACATGTTTTATCCGTTTACTTAAATGGGTTAGGTTTAGGTCAACCCATTTAATTATTAAACGGTTTAAGTTGGAATTTTCTAACCCGTTTAAATGGGTCGGTTTCAGGTTGGGGGGTTTTCAATCGTTTAAATTCAACACGAATACGAACCTGACCCGACACGACATATTATCCAGCTCTAATCTTATGTGTTATTTTTATATTTAACTATTGTTGTGAAGTGTTTAATATGGGAGATGACAGCATCATCCTTCATATTGACCATACATTGACACTGACTTTAGAATTGCCTTAGATGAGGTGAAATTAGCATCCCTAACAGTTAATGATGACTTCATTGTCCATAATCCTAGAGTCTTTTGTAAGGCGTGCTTAAAGACAGAAAGTGTGATGTCATAGTAAACAGTATGACAGAAACCTTTAACGTGTACATAGTACAGCAAGGGCCAACATCCTATTTACATGCTTGAAGATGTAAGACTTGCATTGATGGAGAGGATAGTACCTAAGAGAACAACCATGGAGAAGGCAGCTAATGATATATGCCCAAGAATAAGAGTCAAGCTTGGAAAAAAGGGAGAGAAATCAAGGAGCTAGGACTCACTGCTATCAGGAAACAGAATATTTGAAATCACTTATAAGTTGGATAGTGTTCATGTGGATAAGAACCTTGGTTCTTGCACTTGTAAAAAGTGGAATCTCATGAAGACGGAGATATATTTGAAATTGTATGGGGGTTAAATTTTGCCATGTAACGGGGAAAAGCATTAGCCCCTCAAGGAAATGCCATTAGACCCTCCCAAGGTGAAAATGGGGCCTGGTAGATCAAGGAGGAATAGGAGAAGGGATCCATACGAAGTCCCAAGGAAGCCTGAAAAATCAACCAGGTATGGAAGAGAAGTGAAATACAAAACTTGCCAACAACTTGGTCACAACAAACAGACATGTTCTGGTAAGGACAAGCCCAACAATTCAGCTCTACCAGCAAAGAGAAGAAGAGGGAAACCTAGAAAGGGGGTTGTAGACATGTTGCCCGAAGCTGAGCTAACTGTTACACCACAAAGAACAAGAGCCACAGTGGGCAGACATAGGGGAAGAGGCAGAGGAACAGGAAGAGGAGGCAAGAGAACAAGCAATAAGTGGATATGGCAGTGTATGTTTTTTCCCTTTTAATAAGTTTGGTCTTCCTCTATGAAAATTTGCATTCATATAAGTGTCTTGGTATTTATATCAAGCTTTCCAGCCTTAGTTTTGTACTAACAAAACAAGTTCTCATGGCATCCAATGTATAACTCATTTTTCATACTTCAACTCAATGCACTTGTAAAGCTTAGGTGTCTTGCAAAACTGCGACCCTTTTTCATTTTAAATTGCATTCATACATTCATTCCCACAGTGCATAAGCACATACCTACCACATTTCATTATCCAACAACTTATGTACCGCCCAAAATGCCTGCAGCTAACCACACCTTACTAAATTAATCTCATCAACACAACAACCACCATAGCAAATGCCAAACACATACACAATCTCTCAACTCCATTGTTCCTAAAACCTTTCATTTTCAGAGCAATCATTTCCTTCTTTAACCGTTTCAGCTTTTCTTCTACTTTGGCCCTCTTCATCTTCTCTTTGGATATCTTGCTCCTTAATGTTGTGTTCTCCTCCTTCAACATTTTTAATTCATTTGACAAGCACTCTTCATTGCCTTCTATATTGCCTCCTTTTTTCAGTCCCTTTAAGCTGTTTACAGACATATACATTTTCTCCACTTCAGCAACTAAGTCCTTCACTTTCTCTTTAAGCAACATGTTCTTCTCACTGATGCTCATATCTTCTTCTTCATCCCCCTTGAAATACCCCCAATCTTGATTTATCTTAACACAAAAATCAAACAAAAACTGTCAGCATAAATCAAATGTCCAATTACCCTATTTTCAATTTCACCTTACCTTCCATAAAAGACATCCATATGATTTCCTCCCCTGATTTAGGGGTCTTTTATACCTATGATGGGTTCCAAACTTGCAAGTATGTCATGGTAGCATCTCGAGGTTGTGTTCTCTTCACTTTGCTTTGTTACATTCACCCTTTTGTTAGAGTTAGATAAGCCCACCATTCGTGTCTCCTTTTTGTATATCTGCTTTGACCTACCTTTAACGCTGAAAACCTTTATGAGGGCATAGTTCAGAGAGAGAAGGAGAGTGCTTGGCTTGGTTTCAGTTTAGCAAGAGAACGAAAGGGAGAATGAGGTGAGAAAGATGGGAGAAAATGAATGGGGGGTCAAAGAATTATTTTTTTTAAAAAAACTAATTTAATAGGTCAACTCTCTTCAAAGGATATTATAGTCAATAATTTATTACTCCGCCTGCCACGTCATATTTCGACCGTGTCCACCATTGTTAGCTATGAAAATATTAAATATGTCAATAATACATACTATTAGTGTCCAACTTTATAGCATGGTTTATTATTGTCCAAACCCCCCAAAGTATGGTTTATTATCATCCAATTTCCCAGAAAGAAAAATATATCATACAACAACACCACCACCGCCACCTCTCAGTATGGGTCCCGCTTTCACGGGGTCTGGGGAGATCTAAATGTAGGCAGTCTTACTTCTATCAGCATCCCTGCTCGTAGAGAGGCTGAATCCAAGAGACCCATAAAATAAGATTTTATGAAAACTTTTAATGGAAGAAATATTTTGTGAAAACAATTAATGAAAAAAAAAAAAAAACTAAGGATACGTAGCAGGGAGTGAGATAAAAAATAATATGTGAATATAAGCACAATATAGCAGAGGAGGGTACTACACCTTAAAAATAACGGTAGGCAAACAATATCTCTTCCCATATGTATATACTACCTGTATACAAACACAACATATGAAAAAACCACAGCCAAACTTACCCTATTACAGACAGCAAACCACCACCAAATCAGGTGGTTAGCTCTCTGTGGTCTAAGATTCTAATCCTATTCCGTCACAGTCTTCTATCCTGAGCCATATCCTCCGTCAATCTTACAACTTTCAAGTCCTTTCTAATGACCTCGTCCAAACTCTTCTTTGGTCGTCCCCTCGCTCTTTTATTTTCGGGGATGTAAATCCTCTCACATCTCCTCACTAAAGCGTTCGCACTCCTTCTTTTCACATGGCCAAACCATCTAAGTCGAGTTTCTCTCATCCTATCTTCGATGGGAGCCGCTTTAACTAAGTCTCTAATTATCTATTCCTAGTTTTATCCATTCTCGTATAACCACACATCCATCTAATCATCCTCATCTCTGCCACCATTAACCTTTAAACATATATCTTTTTTATAGGTCAACACTCCGATCCATACAGTATAGCAGGTCTAACTACCATAAGACAAACTTTACCTTTTAATCCTATAGGCATCCTCTTATCACACAGCACACCTTAAGCAGACCTCCCTTTTTGCCAAACCAATTTTATGTGTTAGTTAATATCTCCGTTAATATCTCCATTCTGTTAAATGATCGAGCCTAGATATTTAAACTTCTCGACCTTTGGTATCGTCCTTCCATCAAAGGTGACTTCTGGCCCTACATCTTCCCTTCTACTGAAACAACAATGTAGGTATTCAGTTTTCGATCTACTTACTCCAAAACCTCTAGACTCTAGTGTATGTCTCCATCGCTCCCACTTGTTATTAACTCCTTCTCTAGTCTCATCAGTAAGAACAATATCACCTGTAAATAACATACACTATGGCAACTTATCTCGAATTTCTTTTGTAAGTTCATCCACAACTATAGTGAAAAGAAAATGCCTTAAAGCGGAACCCTGATGCAGGCTCACGCCAACGTAGAAGTCATTGATAGCCTCTCCTGGCGTCCTAACACTCGTCCTACTTCCCTCGTACATATCTTTAATAACTCGAATGTATACAGATGACACTCCTTTCTTTTCCAAGTATCTCCATAACACTTCACAGGAACTCTATCATATGCTTTTTTCAGATCAATGAATACCATATGAAGATCTGCCTTTCTACCTCTGTACAAACCCATGAGCCTTCTAAGGCAGTAAATCGCATCTATAGTCGACCTGCCAGGCATAAAACCAAATTGGTTATCTGATAATAAAATATCCTTCCGTAATCTTCTCTCAATCATCCTCTCCCATAACTTCAAAGTGTGATTGAGTAACTTTATACCCCTCTAATTATTACAATCCTGAATATCACCTTTGTTGTTGTACAATAGGATGACTATACTTAACCTCCATTCTCTGGGCATCTTAGCAGCCCTAAAAATAACATTGAAAAGATATGTTAGCCACTCTAATCCCTTTACACCCAAACACTTTTATACTTCAATCAGCATCTGGTCTGATCCATCTACCTTCCCATTGGTCATCTTCTTTAGGACCTCTTTAATCTCGTCGTAGCTGATAGGTTCACACAAACAAGGATCAAGATGCCTCTCACTACTCTCTCTTTCCCTACTTCAAAAATTCCATCACTTCACCCTTGAGGAGTTTGGAAAAGTATGTTTGTCATCTCTCCATGATTTCTGCCTCCTCAGATAGCACCTTATCATTTTCATCTTTGATGCACCTCATGACCCCCAAATCCCTTGTTCTTTTTTCTCTAGCCCTCGCCAGTTTAAAGACTTTCTTCTCACCTTCCTTGGACTTTAGTTTTTGAAATAACCTATCATAAGCCATCCTCTTAGCGACAGCAATAGCTTTTCTAGCTACCTTTTTTGCTGCCTTATATCTAACTCTACTAATCTCTTTCTCTACATCCGTTCTACTTTTCATGAAAGTAGGATATGCCTCCTTTTTCTCCTTGACTTTCTCCTTTACCTTCTGGTTCTACCACCAGGCTCCCTTCATTTTGTTATCACCTCTCCTAGACGTCCCTCGGATTTCCTTAGCCAACCTCCGAATACATACTGCCATTATCTCCCATATTGTATCTGCATTCTCTCGCTGCCTCCAAGCTCCTTCTTTAGTAATCCTTTCTGATAATTTCAAAGCGTTCTCTTTAGTGAGATTCCACCACTTAACTCTTGGGTCCCTAACACCTCTCTTCTTCCACTAAGAACATTTGAACTCCACATCCAACTCTAGCAACCTATGTCATATATAATAAAAGGGTTTTTAGATATGAAATTATCATATAATTTATGTGTATATAGGGTTGAACTATCCTGGATACTTACCAATAAAAATGGAACTAAATTGTGCATATAAGTAGTGTTTGGTTGAGGGAAAAATAACTTTCCCCATAAAATTGTTTGCTAATTTTCCATTGTTTGGTACAATAAATGATAGAAAACCATTTTTCAAGGAATATGATTTTTCTTCCAATGGAGGAAAATGATTTTCTTTTTGAGAAGATAGGAAGTTGATTTTCTTCCTTTAACTCTTTGACAATATGATTAGATGAAAATTAGGTGCAAAATTCGATTTTAACGGCTTGGATCGAAATTTGACTATCCAATGGGAAAGACTAAGATAAACTCAAATCTAGATTTTGAGATCAAGTTTTTTTTTTTTTTTTTAATATTTGGTTAGCATTTATCTTTGCCACGACAATTTAGTCGATATTTTTTAGCCACTAAAATAATTCAGTTGACTCGCTACTGAAACTGTATCAAAACTTGATCATGCGATAGAAAATATTAAAATAGGCTCAAATTCAGATTTTGAGATAGACATTCTTTCATTTAGTCAGCCATTTTTTCCACCACAAATATTCAACTGATATTGTTCATTACTTAAACAATGTAGCCAATATTTTTCACCCCTAGAATAATTTCAAAAGTTTAGATCGAAACTTAATCATTGGATAGGAAAGATTAAAATAGGCTAAAATCTAGATTTTGAACACGATATTTCTTCATTTTGATCAATATTTTTCTCCACCACGACAATTGAATCGGTATTTTTCTAGTTAAACAATTCAGTTGATTTTTTTGTCACTTAAACAATGTCAACAGTTAGATCAAGATTTAATTATCCGATAGGAAATAATAAAAAACTCAAAAATAATTTTTAAGCTCAACATTCCTTCATTTGGTCAAAATCTATATCTGCTCCGGCCATTTAGTTGATAATTTTCGTCACTTAAACGATTCAGTTGGCATTTTTTTTTAAGGAAAATGATTTATCTTGTATCAAACATTGGAAAATGTGATAGGAAAATCAATTTTTCTTGGAAAAATATTTTCCTTGGAAAATGATTTTTTAGAAAAAGTATTTTCCTTCATACCAAATACTACCTAATTGAAAGTGGATATTATATATTAACTTTGAGCAGAACCTAAGTGAAAATGAGTTCAAAAGTTTTGGACTAGTTGAAAGTGGTCTCAAAATCGAGTACTCCACATGAGAAACCAAAATAGAATTACTCCATTTTTCCCTCCATGTATTTTCATGTTCTTTTCAACTTATCATAAATATTTATAATCAGCATTTAGCAACATTCAACAACTTTCATTTTACTCAGCAACTTTAAGTAACTCTAAGTCGCTTTTAGAAACTTTAAGCATTGTTAAACACTTGTTGAAAATACTAATTATATTTTCTTTAATAATTCAGCAACTTTCAATAACTTTTAACATCATTTGACCGCTTTTGCTATCATTCAATAACTTTAAGAAATTTTTAAGTAACTTTTAGCAACTTTTAACATTGTTAAATACTTACTGAAAATATTTAATTATAGTTTATTTAACTATTTAAAAATTTTCAGTAATTTTTACTTACTTGCAGCAACTTTTGTCATCATTGAACAACTCTTGGCAACTTTTAAGAGGTTCTAACAACCTTTGAGCAACTTTCAACAACTTTAAGTAACTTTTAGTAACTTTCAGTAATAAGTTTCAATAAGACTTTTGATAAATCTTGCAGATATGGTATACCTTGATACTCGCCCTTCACATAGATTCAGAGGGCATAGGAAATGTTGATGTGTGCTTCCAACTATTACTTATCATGCATTTTCACTACCGTGTATGCTAGTAGTATTTTTGTTCTTATATAAACTTGTTATCATACTAAGTGTTATTAATTTATTATGTTGGACTTATCTCCTTTATTTACTTATTGTTACTGGTTGTTAGTTGTCTAATTTCGCTCCATGTTTATAAAAATTTTCAACTCTAAGGTGTTTTGTCAGTTTTTTTGTGGGTCTATTGGAATTGATTCTATGCGGATAATGTCCACATAGGTAACGTTGTTTACATCTGGACTTTCACACACTCTGCGCAAGTAAGACCTGTACTAGAAGTAGTTATTTATAACGCTTTTGATAAATGAAAATGAACATACTTAAATAACTAACGATTTTTACCTTTCAACGATAAGATGGTATTTGCCTTTATTTTTAGTATAATCTATTACTATAATAAAAGCATAATTGCCTTGACTTATTTGGGAGTGAATCATCGAGGGTTGGTCATTTATAGCCGTTGATTGATTGCTTTGGAAAATCCCATCCCTCAAAAAGGAATTCAATTAAAATTAAAACTATTTGATTTAAAAAGGGTCACTCAAGGCCACATCTGTCTTGTTTTCTTAACTCCCCATTCTCTTCGAGTGACTTCCTTGCAACACACGCACACACACGCACTCTATCACTGTTACCCCCCATTCTGGAACCATGGGGCAAAGAAGAAGGCTACTGAAGAATAATAATGGGTGAGCTCTCTCATTCTTTCCCCAAAATGGATTTCAAGCTTCTTTTCTTTTCGTCTCCTTTCTTTTCTTTTCTTTGGGTTTTACTAAATATAGATTTTGTTCATGGATCATTGGCACTTATATGTAAGGAAATAGGCGAAACTCGAAAGGCCATGGAAATGAGAAAGCCCAAGAGTGTTATACGCTATGCCACTGCCCTTTTTTTCACCACCGGTACCGTCTCTTTCTCTTTTCCACCTTTCATTCAATATAAGAGCAAATTATTAGTGCTTGCTAAGATTATGATTTCTAAATTTAACTTTCTTGGTTTTAACTTGTTAAAAATAAAAATTGAGTCATCTCTGATTTTGCCAAAATTTGTCTTTATGGTTTGATTTTTTTGGGTTGGAGGGTATTTTCATATCTCATTGTAATGGTGGTTATGCTAGCGAAGGGCTATTCCACAATGAAAAACTTACAACTTTTGTGGTCAGAAGGGGTTGGGTAGGCAAGCTTATTATTATTTACATTTAGTTCATGGTGGAAAGTGGGTTGGATGTAGATGGGTTATTGTGGGGGGAACCCCCGCCCCCTTCAAAAATAAAATAAAATAAAACAATAATACCTTTATTTGAAGTCTGGTGAATAATAGAGCACACATACTTGGCAAAGGCAAATGCAGACGAGTGTGATCCAAGTAAAAGTATAGTTAGAGCTCTAATTTACTGGAACCAGGGGTGGCGTTGAATTGAAGAAACGCAAAAGAATGGGTCAGTATCTATGATTAGTGTCATGCGCAAGGATGGAAGAAGGAAAAGGATATGCCTGGACAATCGGGTAGGGATAGGTTGTCAGATTTTGGAAATACTTGGGGGATCGGAGTCGAAAAGTGTTCGGGGGCTCTGTCGTGTTTGTGTAATTTGATTGACTTAATGTCCCTTTAGTACAATCGAGCATATTAAGAGTTCGAAGAGTATGTGTAAAACAGGAGACTATTGGGGATTTTTAAAAAATTAGAAATTCCATTTAGGTTAGGGTTTTTGAAACGAGAGGGGATCCGCATTGGTTTAGATTGGTTGGATTGATGAATAATCAAGTCACCTTTGACATACTATGCATTGTAACATTTTCATTATGAACTTCAATTACCTTAAGTAGGGTTGCTACGGATTTCCAAATCTTAATGAGACCCTTTTTGCTCTTAATTAGTTTAGCAATGTTATCCTTGCTTCATAAAACATCGAAGGTAAGTATAAGATACATTTAATTCATCTATAAAGTTTTGCTATAGCTTTAATTTTTCTTTGAATATTTGACTTCAAGGCCTATAGAACCTTAGTGTGCAAATAAGTGACGTGAAGTGTTAGCTTTTTCTGCCCCAATCTTGACGACACCCTTTGTAATCTTAGCCCGCTGTTGTTGTATGTTGTTCCAGAAAATATCGAAGGTAAGAATAAGAAAGCTTTAATTCATCTACAAAACTTTTGTAGTAGCTTTTTCTTTAAATATTTGACTTTAAGGCATATACAACGTTAATGTGCAAATAAGAGACGTGAAATGTTAGCCTTTTATTTTAGATAGATTTGTGATGAACTTTGTTATTTCAACAACAATTTATCCAATTTCTAGGTTTTTTAATTTTTTGCTTTTGGGGGGGGGGGTTATAAGTATTTCTTCTTTGTATTGCAGCTTCTAAGTGCTTCTATAATTATTATAAGCTATAGTCTTTCGATTTTGACTTATGATTGTTTGTTATATCCAATTTCCTATATTACTTTTTATTTTGTTTATGCTTTAAAAAAGACGGTTCAAAGTCAGAACATAAAAATTTCGCACCATATAAGACAACATTAGTGACAAAAATGTTGGTAGCATAAATTCAATTTTTTTTTTTTTTTGGGGTCTTATACATTGTATATGAGTTGTATATCCTACCGACAATCCTAACCCTTATTTGTCTTTCATCTATTGCAGTGGTGTCACAAAGCTATAGCATGAATGCAATTATGCTTGTCCTTAGTCCTTCCACTTCAGTAATTTCATTAAATTTGATAGTCCATATCTGGGCATGAACTATTTCATTTTTAATTTGAAGTAACTGCTTTTTAAGGTTTTGACATGAACTTCCATATGAGCAGGTTCTTTAACTAAGGAGGCTTTGTTCAATTAATATGTTATCAAATCACTCTTTGGTCCACCATACCTCAGATACAATGAATTTTAGAGGACGCAGATTGGGTCATGGGCAAGAGATTCAAAAGATTTATGATGTCGATGTCCATGTTGCCTCATATCTAAGGGCAAATTGCTTACCCAATTATTGAAAAATTGTTAGAATTGGGTGATTGGCAGTGAATGGGGGTACAGAGAAGCTAATTTGTAGGGGTGAGCTAGAAGAATGGGGTGTTTAGAAAGAGTGCCAGGTTTTTACGGGCTTCATCTAAAGTAGAAGATGGGGGAAGATGAAGCAGGGATTAATATTGTTCCCTCTCACCACTTGAATTAAAGGAATATGTCTGCCTAGAACATGAAGAGGTTGACGAATTTTGTAGTGAATGGGGTCCTATCAACTCATGATGAGAAGCTCGATTCGAACATCCAAGATGAATCTACATTGCAAGTTCGAAGAGAGAAAGAGGTAAAAGCTGCTACCAAGAGGTTATTCAACAATGTGGCAAGATCACGCTCAATGTAAGACCAGATATTTGAAACTGCAATTCAGTAATGTTGGAGTAATGACACCCCAAAAGGGTGTTTACTTACTCTCTCTATCTATTTTATTATCCCACATGGAACCTTTGGGAGTGGCTTGAAGAATTTATATATCCCACTCTTCTTGCACTTGTCAAATAACTAGAAGCCATGTTTTAAGGGGGTTGAGGGGACTTGGGCTGCCACACGCGCGCGTGCGCCGGCGGGCGAGTTCACTAAGTCCTCCTTCATCTCCGCCTTAATCACCATGATCCTCTCCCCATTAATGCTTTAGTTACATTATTCTCTCCTGATTTCTACCCCCGTTTCACGCCTTTCTTTATGGCTTGGTTGATAGTTTTCTCTACTCCAGTTTACTATAAAAAGGACTCTACTGCAACTCTGTAGAATACACAGAAAACAAATTCTCTCTTCTCCTATCTACTTCCTGGGGATACAATCTGCTATACTCCAAAGCTTCTCCCTCGAGTGCACGAGTGCGAAGCCAGCTGTGTCAAACCTTGGGGAGCTTCTTCGCCACAACGATTTGCACCTAAGTTGGGCGAATCAAGCTTTCAGGTCAGTGATTCATACCTTGACACAGGTCGTCTCCTTGTCCCTCCAGCAGCTATTATTTTCCATTTTTCCAACAATATGAAAGCTTAATGCAATGGCTGCTGCTCCAAAAACTCTCCCCGAACTCTACAAAATTGAACCTCTTGATGGAACCAATTATAAACGTTGGTCTCAAAAATTGCTTCTTTGCTTTGAGCAACTTGAGATCGACTACGTGCTCACTACTGAGCTCCCTGATGAAGGCGACACAGTTACTGATTCTGAACCTGTAACTCCTATGGTTCTTGAAACTCCTTCTGTTCCTCTTGACGAAGCCACAAAGAAGAAATTCGAGAGGGACAATAAACTGGCTCGCAGTTATCTACTAAATAATATGTCTAACCCTTTGTTTGATTGGTTTGTAAGCTTTAAATCTGCCAAGGTCATTTGGACCAAACTTGAGACAAAATATGGTTCAGATGATGCGGGGAAAAGAAAATATGTCGTCGGTAAATGGCTACAGTTCCAGATCATGGATGACAAACCCATCATGGAACAAGTTCACGTCTATGAAAACTTGTGTACTGAAGTTCTAGCAGAAGGCATGAGGATGTGCGAAATCCTCCAAGCCAACGTGCTGATAGGACCTGGAGCGATTACAGAAACCACCTCAAACATAAGAAGAAAGATCTCACACGGTAGGAGTTAATCAACCATATGCGGACTGAGGAGGCAAACCGGCTGAAAGATAAGATGTCTTCCCTTTCTTTAAATTCAGTTAGTTCTAACCTGGTTGAATCTGCTGTGCAAACGAACAAAGACAGGTTCAAAGGCAAAGGGAAGAAATTTCAGAAGCCAACTCAAAATATTAGGAATCAAAATCCTGCTAACAAAAGGATTCAGAAGCCCAAGGTGGTGTGCTATGTGTGCGCCAAGCCTGGACACAAGGCCTATCAATGCAATCAAAGGAAAGGGACAGTCCAAGCCAAACACAAGTCTGCAACACCTCTACCAACATTGCTGAAATCGAGGACAATGAGATTATTTATGTGATTACCACCGTGGAGGCAAATCTGGTCCATAATCTGTCAGAATGGATCCTGGATTCTGGAGCGTCAAGGCATTTCTGTGCCAACAAGGAACTCATGACTGACTTTGAGGAGGTTACTGATGGACAATGTGTTTACATGGGCAACTCTTCTACAGCTGCTGTCAAGGGTAAAGGGAAGATTTTACTTAAATTTACTTCTGAAAAAATGTCGTCTTTAAGTAATGTTTTATTTGTCCATTCCCTTCGTAGAAACTTGGTCTCTAGTACCCTTCTTGACGTGGCTGACCTTAAAATTGTGCAAGAAGCTGGTAAAGTTGTTATCATGCGAAATGGGGACTTCGTTGGGAAGGGGTATCGTAGTGGGGGACTCCTTGTTTTGAATGCTGTTACGCAAATTAATAATGAAACTACTGCCAATTCCGTTTATGTTGCTGAGTCTGTCGATTTGTGGCATGGTAGACTTGGGCATGTTAATTTTGCTTCATTGAAAAGACTTAGAAACATGCATTTAATTCCAAATGTAAATACTGAAATTGTTCTAAGTGTTCAGTCTGTGTTGAAGCAAAATTTGCCAAGAAGCCTTTTAAAACTGTAACAACCAAGAAAACAGAATTGTTAGAACTAGTACATTCAGACTTAGTAGACTTTAAGAATACTATAAGTAAGGGTGGAAAGAAATGGTATATTACCTTTGTAGACGACTACTCCAGATATACCAAGATTTACCTCCTTAAGTCTAAGGATGAGGCTGAGGAAATGTTCTTAAAGTACAAAGCTGAAGTTGAGAATCAGTTAGACCAAAAAATCAAAAGACTTAGGTCTGACAGAGGTGGGGAATATGACACCAATTCTTTGGCTACCTTCTGTGAGAAAAATGGCATAATACATAAGACTAGCGCTCCTTACACTCCTCAACAAAACGGTGTTACTGAACGAAAAAATCGTACCCTTAAAGATATGATGAATGCCATGCTTCTTAGTTCTAATTTATCTGATAACATGTGGGGGGAGGCTGTCTTAACAGCTTGTTTTATACTCAACAGAGTTCCCCACAAGAAGCTAGATAAAACCCCATATGAATTGTGGAAAGGGTATGCTCCCAACCTGAATTATCTAAAAGTGTGGGGGTGTTTAGCCAAAGTTGCACTACCTAGTCATAAACGTTCAAACATCAGCCCCAAGACATTTGATGCTCAAAACAGTGCTGCATATAGATTTATGTCTTTATCTGACTTCTCTATTTCGGAGTATAGAGATGCTGATTTCTTTGAGCATGTTTTCCCCTTGAAAAGGAATGTGTCTTATACTGTGTCTAATACTGTATCTGAACATGTGAACTTGCTTGCTTCTAGCTCTAGTGTTAGAGACTTGGGAACTGAACCTAGAAGAAGCAAGAGACAGAGGATTGAAACTAGTTTTGGCCCTGACTTTATCACGTCTTTTCTGGTAGAAGTCCTTGAGAACTTTGACATTGATGCTTTGACCGATGAACTCGTGTCTCTTTACTTACTTGAGGAACATCCCAAAACCTACCAAGAGGCTATGAGGTCTATAGATGCTAATTTCTGGAAGGAAGCTATTAAGAGTGAAATAGATTCCCTTGAATCAAACAAAACTTGGGAATTGACCGACTTACCTAAGGGTTGTAGACCCATTAGTAGTAAATGGATCTTCAAGAAGAAACTTAGGACGGATGGCTCTATTGAAAGGTACAAAGCTAGATTAGTCATTAGAGGCTTTGACCAAAAGAAGAGAATTGATTTCTTTGATACTTATTCTCCTGTGACCAAAATTGCAACAATCAGAAGTCTAGTTACTTTGGCTGCTATCCATGATCTTGTGGTACATTAGATGGATGTCAAAATAGCATTCCTCAATGGGGACTTAGAGGAAGAAATTTATATGTCATAACCTGAGGGGTGTGAGGTCCCTGGTCAGGAGAACAAAGTATGCAAACTAAGAAAATCCCTTTATGGTCTAAAGGAAGCCCCAAAACAGTGGTATGAAAAATTTGCTAGTTCTTTAGAGAAAAATGGCTTTACTGTTAACAACTCAGATTCTTGTGTTTATTCCAAAATGTTTGGATCTGATTATGTGATCATATGCTTGTATGTGGATGATATGCTGATCTTTGGTACCAACCTTTGTGCCATTAATGAGACTAAAAGAATTCTGTCCTCTCTCTTTGAAATGAAAGATTTAGGAGAAACAGATGTTATCTTGGGGATCAAACTTATAAAAACCAATAGTGGTTTTTCCTTAAGTCAGTCTCATTACATTGAGAAAGTGTTGAAAAAATTTAACTCTTTTGATGTGGTACCTGTAAGAACTCCCTATGGCCTTAGCATACATCTTAAAAAGAACAGAGGACCTAGTGTGTCTCAAATTGAATATGCTAAGATAATAGGGAGTGTGATGTTTCTCATGAACTCCACTCGTCCTGACATTGCATATGCTGTTAGTAGACTAAGTAGGTACACTCATAATCCTGCTAAAGAACATTGGGATGCACTTCATCGTTTGTTAAGATACCTTAGAGGTACTATAGATTGGTGTTTACACTTTTGTAAATTTCCTGCTGTACTGGAAGGTTTTTGTGATGCAAATTAGGTTGCTGATAACGATGAAGTAAGCTCTACTAGTGGTTATGTTTTTACTTTGGGTGAAGGAGCTATTTCATGGAAGTCTGCAAAACAGACATGTATAGCTCGCTCAACCATGGAATCTGAGTTTATTGCTCTTGAGTTGGCAGGCCAAGAAGCTGAATGGGTCGAGGATCTCCTGACTGACATACCATTATGGGGGAAACAATCAACACCCATCTCCTTACGTTGTGACTTGCAAACAGCAATTGGAGTTGCGCACAACAGTGTCTATAACGGAAAAAAAAAGAGACATATCTGTATTAGACATGGTGCGGTATAACAATTGCTGAAGCATAGTGTTATCTACTTGGAATATGTGAGATCCGAGAAAAACTTGGCAGACCCTCTCACAAAGGGATTGCCAAGAAGAGTAGTTCTTGAAACGTCGAGGGGGATGGGGCTAAAGCCCATGGAATGAAGAGATATGGTGGATACCCATTTGTGGTCAAACGAAGCCATATTGATCTTCCAACTGCACTACTTCCCATCCCTATGGAGAGTGGTAGTGCTTGTGCTATAAAGAAGCACATCAATGAATCCATAGCCTATTATGGTGGTGCTATAGAGAAGCACTTGATGGATTCATCATCACTCTACAAGAGGTTGAGCTAATATACGCTCTTAATAATTCCAAGCCATGATATGGTGGTCTAAGTAGAGGTAGACTGATGGAATTACCTAAGTAAGTGTGAAGGTCTGGCCGCGTTCTATGAGAGACAAGGGCTGTCTCTCTAGAGCACTTATGAGACCCGAGGTATGCGCATGGGCCTAAAAATGTAAGTGGTTATCGCGGAGTATACATATTTTAGGGTTGATATGTGCCAGGAGGGCCTCATTCAAAGTCTAACAAGTTCAAGACTAAGTTCACTTGTCAAGTTTAGATGTTGCTTCTCTTCACTACGTATCAATTCAATCGTAAGACATTGATACTTAAGTATCCGACCCTCATTGCCCAGGAAATCTTTTTCATTCTTCTTTTCCTTTTGTGTGCCATTAGTGGGGGATTGTTGGAGTAATGGCGCCCCAAAAGGGTGTTTACTTACTCTCTCTATCTATTTTGTTGTCCCACATAAACCTTTGGGAGTGGCTTGAAGAATTTATATATCTCACTCTTCTTGCACTTGTCGAATAACTAGAAGCCATGTTCTAAGCGGGTTGAGGGGACTTGGGCTGCCACACGCGCCGCCGTCGCCCGCCCGTCCGGTCCGGGCCGGGCGGAGCGTGGGCCGTGGGCTTGAGCCTTACACTATATTTTTTAGAGGAATTTTCGAGAGGACTAATTGCGTATGAGCTGTCGTAATCCTAACGGCTAGTTCACTAAGTCCTCCTCCATCTCCGTATTAATCACCATGATCTTCTCCCCATTAATGCTTCAGTTACATTATTCTCTCCTGATTTTCTGCCCCCGTTTCACGCCTTTCTTTATGGCTTGGTTGACAGTTTTCTCTACTCTAGTTCACTATAAAAAAGACTCTACTGCAATTCTGTAGAACACACAGAAAACAAATTCTCTCTTCTCCTCTCTACTTCCTGGGCATACAATCTGCTATACTCCAAAGTTTCTCCCTCGAGTGTACGAGTGCGAAGCTAGCTGTGTTAAACCTTGGGGAGCTTCTTCGCCATAACGATTTGCACCTAAGTCGGGCGAATTAAGCTTTCAGGTCAGTGGTTCATACCACAACACAGGTCGTCTCCTTGTCCCTCCAGCAGCTATTATTTTCCATTTTTCCAACAAGTAATGCCTATATATAAGTGAAAAAATAATTCAAACAATTCGAGTTTAGTTACTCTAAGGACAAAATTTACTAATTTGTACATAGCATAAGGTCTAACCTAATTGAGTTGCATAACGTGGGTGGATTCATAGTTCTTGGAAAGTTTTTTGTCCTCCCTTAAGAAAAGTTACCTCAGTGGCTGCCCCTGTTTTTAGAGAGGGGATTATGAGGGAGGCCTCTACTTCATCTAGGGTGGTAATTTTCATTCAAGCATAATGTGCCATGTCGGAAAAATTGATCAATTCGTTGCCTTGAATGACTAGCAAATATTTTTGATCTTTTCTTTCTTTGGAGGTCAAATCCATACTTTCTAGTCAACTGATGGTCTCTGTACGTTGTGTAGGGAAACGAATTTTGACAATAGGGATGCAAGTCGTCTCTTCTCTTTTCATGTGTATCTCCTCAATTATGATTTTCTTATCTCAGCTATTTTTGGTTGCCTCATTTTTTTTCGATTAGTGATAGCCAAAAGGCTGAAAAACAAATACATAAAACAATAAAAACATACGAAATCCATCAAACATAATAGTAATCTATCACTCCTTTTGTATGTTTTATAATGCTGAAGATATATGTATTTGGAGGATTTGATATGTCTTATGATTCAATTTATATACATCATGACTATGGATAAGTCAACCATATTGAAGCTGGGCTTGCCAACAAATTAAGGAGGCCCTTTCAAGTGGAAGAGTTACCCCCTCACCCCTTTAGCATTTCAATTTTGTCCAACTTGGTTTGCAAATTGGGCACCATGCTTACTGCCAGATAGGCTGACCAGAATGATTGAATATGGATTGATACTAAAACCTATCAAACATTGTTATAATGGTGGAAAATCAGTTCACTATGTAGCAAATAACCACATAGATTCCCAATAAATTTTGGATGTAAGGCCTGGAAGTTTGAGCAAGATGCTTGGCATAATACATTTTTATTTAAATACTTCATACATCGATAAATTATCAAATGATGCTTTCGAAGTGTTACGTACTTCTCCAAAAATGTTACTTCTATAGAAAGTTAATTACGGGGGGACACACGAGTCTTAGCTAGTTATTATAAAATAAAAAGATGATCGTTCAAAAGTAAAATGCAAAATGTCTAATATTTTTTTTCTTAGCCCCTTTTTTCACCTAAATAAGAATAAAGGCCCCAATTGTAGAATGAACCAAAATTGTAACAGTATATTTTGGAATATTATTTTGGAATTAAAATTGGAGGCAAACTAGTTAACCAGCTTTGGGCCTAGATTATGCAGTTGTAAGATCTTGGTTGGGTCCAATGCCAATATCACGTTTGCAGCTTCCTCCCCCCGCCCCCCCCCTCTCTCTCTTTTTTGACTCATTCCTAGGCTCCAAAGGCTTATTTAATATGAAATTAGTACACAGGACATGGATATCAACACTTCTTTTAATCTAAGTTTTTAAATCAAATCCTAACAACATTAAAAATAATGTTTTTTGTCTTAACAATTTAAGATATGCACCTATATGATGCCTAGACATTGATGCACTTTGAAACTCCATTCTCTGTGATAAAGATTATACATAAATTTCTTCCCACAATGAATGGTAAAATAACAAAAAATAATTGAAGAATATGTCTTCTGCAAATTGTTGGGTTCCTCCAATTCACTTATATGTTTCTAACAGTGCATATAGATCCTAGCCATTACATGGGAGAATTTCACCAAACTTCATTGAAACTCATTAGGCAAACAAATTGTAGAGCAAGGTTGTCTATGTACAAGTCCACTAGCAATATCTCAACAAATGGTGTAAAATGAACTTAAAAGATTTGAAATGACTACCTACATCATCAAAGCTACACCCTTCTTTTCGAAAGTTTGCTCTTACGAAATTCATAGTTTAGCATGCTTGTGGTGAAATAACCCTAGAATGGTTGACCTCCTAGGCTGTTTCCTATGTATAGTGTGAATGAGGACAAAGTACACCATAAAGGCTTTTATTTGACTTGTGGGATCAATCAATGCTATTTGAAACGATTCCGAAAACTGTCCACGACTGAAATGAGGTTTGAGCATTACAAATGATACCTGAAATCACCAGTGATTATGAGCTAGACAAATGGACGGGATGTCCATGGTCAGCCATTTAGCAGGGAAAAGATACTAGGATAGAATGTTGGTCGAAAGGATTTGTAAGCCGGTCGTTTTGTTAAACACAATGAGGGTCTGATGTTCTTTAAGTGTGGGTGAATGTAACGCCTCAAAGTGTGGTTAGAAATATAACTTAATGATTTGGAATGACTATTATGTCACCAAGAGTGCAGATTCCTTTTCAAAGAGTCCACTTACAAAAACTCCATAATTAAGCATACTAATTGTAGATAATTCTTGAAATAGGTGATCTCTTCAGAAGTTTTCCCAAATAGTGTGTGAGTGAGGACAAATCATGCAGGCAAGACTCATGGTGATTTATGGGTGCAACACCCCCTTAAACACCTACTAAACCCTGTTAGGTATGCAAGACATGAGACAATGGAAGCCAAAATCTAACTTAGGGGCACTACTGTTTCTATTAAAGAGGCAAGGCTCAAAACTTTAATCATGTGGTTAGAGTCACGAGATAAAAGCTACATTCATAAAATAAATATTTACACATGCATCATACTAACGTCTTTATCAAGAAGCCACTAACTAGAGTAGTTTGTAAACATCCTCAAAAGTTAACTTGACACCTGTACTAAAGTTCTTCCTAAAAAGTGATTTGCAAAATCACTTTTTAAGGGCCAGCTCACATAAATCCAACTGAGAGTCTGACTCTTAACATTGACGCAAGTCACTGGTCACTGCCTAGGTCATTTTTTCCTATTCATTTTGGCTCAAAAATTCTAGCATAACCCTAGCTTGCTTTTCCATCCCTAAAACAATTTAAAAAACATAAAATAAGAAAAATGAGCTGCAAGCTCAATATGTTACCCTTGCAAAGTAAAGTATATCTTTAGGAGAGCCAATGAGCATATGCATGATAATTCGTATTTTATATGTAATTTTATCGTTCATTTCACTTACTTTTAAATCTTTTAAATATATTTTTATGAGTAAATAATACATATTTTATTGAATTTTCAGATAAAAATAAAGATAGAAGAATTTGGTTAGAATTGCTCAACTGTTCGGATCTCCTATATTTGCAATGTCTAGAGTTCAAGCCTAAGAGACGGAAAAAAAAAGATAACAAGGAAAAGAAGAGCTGCCCAAGCTACAAGCTCTGTTTGGGCCTGATCTAAGTGTCCTATCTTACAGCCCAACCAATCCCCCTACCCGGTGCCTCCTTATCTCTCCCCTGCTGACTCACTCTCCCTTCCCTCCTCCGCAGCCCAATTCTAGCAAGCCTAGTTGAAGCCAATCAACTTCAGCCTCCCCAGAAGCTAGCATCTCCTCTCTCTCTTCCACCTAGGCCTACCTTCCCAGCACCTACAACCCACTTTGCCAACTCGCCTGCTTCCCTCATCCCTCATCCCTCTTCTCCACCTTCCTCACCCTCTCAGACTCTCACACCTGGGTAATTCCAGTGGCCCAATCCGCTTTTCCATCTGACACGCAGTCCATCAGCCCTCAGCTTCCCAAACAGCGGCCCACCACCTCTTTTCTCTAGTTTCACATGAGCCAACTCTTAATCTAGTCAATCATAATTAATCAAAATTAATTTTATACTTAAAATTAGCCTTTTCTTATGCAATATAACAACCAAGAATTAATTGAAATTAATTTTTATTAATTTTTTGGCACCAAAAAGGGGTTGGGTTTCCACTATAAAAACGGCTCATGGGCTAGAGCAATCATCCGTTCGTTATTTTCATATTCCATCTTTCATTTTTTTTAGAGGGAGTCTTTGCAAGATAAAATCATTTGCGTTGAGGGGTTTAGAAGAAAATAAGTTTTGTTAGCAATTTTTCTCTTCTATTCTCATCTCATTTGTGAGTCAAATTTGAGAAGTTGTGCTTAATTTTATCATTTTATGTGTTTGAGTACTGAGGTTTGGGAATACTAAGTGAAATATACTAACTTCAATGGTGTTTTTGCTAACTATGAATAGCTAGAATACTCTTCTAGGATTAGGATAGATCCTTCATAATAATATTAGTTTTGCTAATTTCTTATGTGGTTATTTCTATCTCTTTCATTGCATGATTTTGAGTTTATACTTGATCTTAACTTATTTTTTTAATCCTATTGTTTAATCATGTTGACCCTTTCCCGGACCCTGCGTGAACGCGGGATGCTTGTGCACCGGGCTGCCCTTTTTATTATAATAGTTTAATTTACTATCTCAAATGAATATTAGACCTTGGAGGCTAATATGATGATTATATAATTGAAATTAAATTTATAATTTTTAAAATTGAATAATATATACTAGAAATTAGATGAGTTATGTCTAAAAAGAATGACTGATGCTAAACCACTAGGTAAATAATCTCATTTTATAATTATAATCGTCTTTTTAATTTATAGCCTAATATTTGTAACTCAGGTTGAATAAGAGACAAATTGAACCCCCATTTGAATTAGTAATTCAATATTTGCGTCAACGGTAAAATCAAAAATCCTACATCTTTCTCTTATTTGATTTTTTTTCACTTTCTTTACTCATTTACTCTTCTTTTGCTCCATTAATTTATATTGATAATCGAACTCTTCAGTTAAACTATTCTTTATAATTGGAAAGACTAAAGTTAAAATCACTATTGTTTCTCGTAGGATCGGCACTCCTGTACTTACTAGTCTACAATTAACCTTGTGTAGTTGCAAGTAAAAAGGGTTTTAAAACTAAATAGAAAATCCGCATCAAGTTTTTGGTGCAATTACCGGAGAACGAATACTGATTTTTTGAATTTTCACTTCCTTTTATTCTTTTTACTTATTCGTTTTTCCCCTATCCCCCCAATCTAACAATTTTATTTATTTTCTTTGTTCGCAAGCCCTATCTCTATTATTTTTATTGTTTCAGTTTCTTTTATTCCCTAATCCCTCTTAATCTAACTATTTTATTTTTTTCTTCTCCAATCCCTTCTAATCTACTATTCACCATATCCCTTCTAATCTAATCTAATCTAAGTCTTTTATTTCTATTATTTTATCTATTGTCTCTAATCTAACAATCTCCCTCCTTTCTATTTCATTTATTCTCTTTTTATTTTATTTTGTTTTGTTTTTTCCTTTCCCCTCCCCTTGGATCTTTCTTTTATTTGTTTTTTTCTTCTTATCTCTCTCTTCTCTTTTCTTTTTATTTTGTTTGGTGGTTATTATTGTAGTGATTTCATTGTATTTTCTTGATTGCTTGTGGGTATATGTATGGTAGACGTTGTTTATCCTTAGATCTCGTAGAATATAATCCGAAAATTGAACGCTCACTCTGTTGGATAAGAGCTAAGAAACGTGAACCTAAGAAAAAGATGGCTGAAGAACAAACTCCACTACTTAAGCAACTTAAGGAGTATTTTACTTCCGCCACTTATGACTCACCTACGAGAACACGTATGCCCACTGTTACGGGGCCATTTGAGATTAAACATTCTCTTATCTAAATGCTCCCGTCATTTTATAGGCTAGAGTTTGAAAATCCTTTCAAGCATGTCGATGCTTTTTTAGAGATTTCTTCCATTGCGTTTTCGAATAATATCTCTAGTGACGCTCTTTACTTGCGACTTTTCCCTTTTTCTTTGAAAGATAAAGCTAAAACGTGGTTAGAGAGTGGGTCAAATATCGCTATTTGGGATCAAATGCAAAAGGAATTCTTGAAAAAGTTTTTCTCTATTGGTAAACTGACTGCCTTAAGACGTGCTATAACTACTTTCTCACAAAATAAAAATGAGCAATTGCATGAAGGTTAGGAAAGGTTTAAAGAGTTGTTGTGAAGCTGTCCTCACCATGAGGTCCCTATGTGACAGCTTGTCTAGAGTTTTGTTCTGGCTTAGATGAGCATAATAGGAAAATGGTTGATGCATATTATGGTAGTAGTTTCTTGCACAAAACTCCCGAAGAAGCTTGAGAATTGTTTGAACATTTGAATGAGAATTCACACTTGCATGCTACTTCCTCACATTCTGATTTTCCTAGACAATTAGGAAGTAAAGGGGGGATCTACGAGGTTTTGCATTCAATTGACATTTCCAGTAAAGTTGATACTTTAACTAAGAAATTTGATCAATTGTTGTACATGAACAAAGCATCTAATGCCCCTTCTATGCAAGATATGTGTTCAATTTGTGCTAGTCCCATGCACGCTTCTATTGACTGTCCTTGTATTGTTAAGTCTGATTATATAGCTGAACAAGTAATTGCTACCCAAGGATTTCCTCCATCCAATAATCCTTAGTCTAATACCTATAATCATGGTTTGAGGAATCATCTTAATTTTTCATGGAGGTCTCAAAATGTTGAGAATCCTCAAGCCTAGTCTAGCAGACTTACGCCTCCTAATTTTTAAATCTAGAGATATGCTCCTTCTTCTTCCCATCAAGCTCCATCTGGGAGCTCTAATATAGACAAGGTAATTTCTACCATTGGTGCCTTGATATCTGTTGTGCAAAATATTGATTCTAAGGTCCAAAGAATTAAATCTAAAATGTATATTGTTGACTCTCACTCATAATCTATCGCTAAGTTAGAAAAGCAACTTGGACAACTATCCATAGTTGTAGGTAAAAAAAAAAAGAAAAACTTCTAAGTCACCCCACAGATAACCCTAAAGGCCAACAATTTGAACAATTAAAAGTTGTAATGGTTCTTACGAGTAGTAAAGAGGTAGATAATAAGGTAAGTGAGAAACAACATGATAAAGAGGAAAGACTTATGACCATGAAGGGTGACCTTGAGATTAAAAAAAAGAATGACCCATACCCTTCTGTTGTTGTGTCTAACGCCATTATGACATATGGGCCAAGGGTTCCTTACCCTCACCCTTCCAAGAAAGATAAGCAAAGAGATGACATCTTAGAGAGCTTTAAGCTAGCTAAGGTCAATTTTCCCCTCTTGGAAGTAATTAGACAAATCCCAGCCTTTGCAAAGTTCCTTAATGACATGTGCACTTTTAAAAGAAAATCTAAAGATGACAAGCCTAAAAAGGTTCTTCTAAGTGAATAACTAAGCTCGATTTTGAAATGTGACACTCCACCTAAGTTCAAAGATCTCGGCGTCCCTACCATTTCATGTTATATTGGCAATCATAAAATTGAGATGGCACTTTCGCAGTTGAGTTCCAGTGTTAATTTGATACCATATTCTGTTTGCTTAGAGTTAGAATTAGGTGAACTGAAACCTTCGAACTGTATCCTTTAGCTTGCTGATAGGTTAGTTAGGACTCCTAGGGGTGGATAAATGATGTCTTGATCCAAATTGATAAAGGATTTTTTCCTGTTGATTTTGTTGTATTGGACATAGACCATAGTCAAGCTTCTGAGCGAACCCCTCTTATTTTAGGACGTCCCTTCCTAACCACAACAAATGCCACCATTAACTATAGGTTGGGAGTAATGGATATCTTGGTCATGAACATGAGAGTTAGGCTTAACATTTTTAAAGCTTCTTCTCAACCTGTGTTTGAATATGTGTCTGAATGTTACTTTGTTGATGTGATCGATGAAATGATTGAAAAGGTTTATCTGCTATTCTGAGCAGTAATCTCTTGGGAACCTGTCTTTTCCATGGTGATTTGAAATTATTTGACTTAGGAAGTATAATAGATGAGATAGATTCTTATCTAGATTCCACTCCTTATCTTGAGTCTTCCTCTTAGGTGTCCATTTATGAACCTCTTTCCCTTTAGCTAGTTCTCCTATGCCACCTTTTGTTGTGTCCCTACATAAACTTGAGTTGAAAACCTCTCCCTTACTTAATTATGTCTTTCTAGGCCCTAAAGAGACCCTACCTATCATAATATCTTCTCTTTTATCTTGTGATCAAGTGGAAAAGGTGATTTATGTCTTATCTAATCATAAGGGTGCTATAGTGTGGTCAGTGGCTGATTTGAAAGGGATTAGTCCCACAACTTGCATGCATAGAATTCACTTGGTGGATAATGTTAAACCTGTTAGGCAAATACAAGATAGATTGAACCCCCCACATGAAAGAAGTTGTCCAGAAAGATATAGTAAAGCTTTTAGATGTAGGCATTATTTACCCTATTTCTGATAGTCAATGGGTAAGTCTAGTTTAGGTCATCCCTAAGAAACCTGGCATAACTGTGGTTAAAAATAATGAAAGTGAACTAATTCCTAGTAGACAGACCATGGGGTGGAGTGTGTGCATTGATTACAGAAAACCGAATTCTTTACTAGAAAGGATCATTTTTCCCTCCCATTCATTGATCAAATTTTGGAAAAATTAGTTGGACAAAGTTTTTGTCGTTTTTTAGATGGGCATTGTGGTTACAATCAAATACCTGTCTATCCAAAGGACCAATAGAAAAAAAAACAACCTTTACATGCCCATCGAGTACTTTTGGCTATCGGAGGATGCCTTCTGGGTTGTGTAATGGATCTTTCACATTCCAAATATGCATGGTGATCATATTTTCTGACTATATTGATAGTTTTATAGAAGTGTTTGTGGATGATTTCTTTATTTTTTGTTCTTCTTTGATGTGTGTCTTACTAATTTGTCCACTGCGCTGAAAAGATATGAAGAAGTGAATCTGGTCTTGAGTTGGAAAAAGAGTCATTTCATGACCTAAGAAGGGTTTGTTTTAGGTCATAAAGTGTCTAAAAAGGGGATTAGGGTTGATAAAGCCAATATTGATTTAATTTCTAATTTTCCTATGCCTTCTTTTGTTAAGCAAGTTAGATCTTTTCTTGGTCATGCTGGTTTCTATAGGAGATTTATGAAGGATGGCTCATCCGCTTACTAATCTCCTTACCAAAGATGCCACCAAAGATGCTCCTTTTGTGATTGATGAGTCTTGTGTGAAAACTTTTGAAAAGTTTCGATCTTTGTTGGTGTCAGCCCATATTGTGCAACCCCCTGATTTTCTCATCCATTTGAGACTATGTGCAATGTATCTGATTTGCTATTGGGGCTATTTTGCGTCAAAGGATAAATCGAATGCCTTATGTCATTTACTATGCTAGTAGAACTCTAACTAATGCTTGAAAAAATTACTCTATTACTGAAAAAAGGTTAGCTGTAGCAGTATTTGCACTTGATAAATGTCATCCATACTTCTATGTTTAAAAGTGATTGTGTTCACTGATCATGCTGTACTAAAACACTTATTAGCTAAGAAGGACACTAAATCAAGACTCGGTAGATGTATTGATGTATGTGTGGGTGGAAAGTGATCCAAATCAAACTCAAATCAAACTTAAGCAAAATGAAAAGAGAGAAAGATGCGAAAGATGAAGAATATCACCAAACAGGATAGAGATGGATAGTGCAAAACTTTGTGTATGAGATAATCCTTCCGGAGCCACTCACACCTTGGTCTTGGGCTAATTCCCTTCACTCTTCTGAGGAATCACTCCAAAGAAAAGAAGGAGAACCTAGAACACCACTTGAATTAGCCAAATTCAAGATATAGAACTAGGAATTTTTGGGACACAAATGAGAATCACTCTCAAAGGTGCTTGAATTACTCTTGAAAATGCCTTAGAATTATGATCTACAATGCTCACACGCCCCCCCTTTATATAGGCTCAGCAAAAGACAACAAAAGGAATCAAATAACTCCTAACAATTAAAACTAGTAAAATGAAAAGACTAAGATAAATGGAAAGACACATCATAAAAGGGGTGGGGGAGGTTACAAGGAATATTCTAGGATTTCTTAGCTGATTACACCAATCTAGAAGGCTCCAAAACGTGCACAATGTCAGTCACACAATCACATGTAACCGAAGACTCTTCATATTCCTAGAATTTAATCCTTGCAACTGCCTCAATTTCAACAGAGCATAACTTCCAGAATACTCGGCCACATCACGCGTTCTTAGGCTTGATAGAAAGCCCTGGAAGTCTAGTTTCCAGAATGGGCTCATTTGCTCAATTTGGATAAGCGGTTTAAAAGTTATGGCCCAAACAATGCACCTATCTAAGACTGGACTGGATCAACACAACGTATCTTTGAGTGATATTTTGCCCAATCAAATGATGTCCAAATTAAACAAATTTGGGCTTATTTGAAAGATCAAATCTTAAACTTCAAAAGCACATGGGCCCTCAAGTTGTGGGTCCACGTGAGCTTGTCCAAAAGTGGTCACAAAAATCGGGTTCCGCAGGGATGAATTCGGCACCAAATTTCTAGCAAAGCTTAACCTCTTTTTGACCTCTCCATAGTGTCGCGAGTCTTTGAACTCACTTAAGAAGACCAAATAGGCACATTTCCATGCATGATCTTCTTTGACCCTTTTCTTCTTTGAAATTGGACTTGAATAAAAATGATGCATATGGAAATATGCATCATGTATTTTGTTGCTTCAAGAGTTGGATGTTGAAATAAAAGATAAGAAAAGTTCTGAAAATTCAGTTGCAAACTACTTGTCTAGGATCTTTACTGAGTATACTAATGACTTAGTTGGATTTTTTTTACCGCTTTCCTGATGACCAACTATTTGCTGTGTCACATGCTCCTCTCGTTTGGTTTGCTCACATTGTGAACTACCTTGCCATTAGGAAGATTCATCCTTACTGGTCCAAATAAGAAAAAGATAGGTTCTTCTCACAAGTATGAAATTACTATTGGGAAGACCCGTATCTTTTCAAACATTGTCTTGCCCAAGTAGTGCATAGATATGTTCCCGAGAGTTGAAATTCATAGTACTCTAACCTTTTACCACTTGTATGGTTGTGGTGGTCACTTTGCAGGTCATACGACAGCTACTAAAGTTCTACAAAGTGGGTTCTTTTGGCCCACTATCTTTAGAGATGCTCACTGATTCCGTCTTGTATGTGAGCATTGCCAACGTATGGGTGTCATGTCCCGTAGTGATATAATGCTCCTTTCTCCTATTCTAATTGTTGAAATATTTGATGTATGGAGCACTGATTTCATAGGTCCGTTCCCCCATCCTTTGGCTCTATTTATATATTGGTCGCTATTGATTATGGTCAAATTAGGTGGAAGCTTAGGCTACTACGACCAACGACCACAAGGTTGTGGTCAGGTTTGTGAAAGAATACATTTTTTGTCAGTATGGTATCTCCTAGAGCTCTTGTTAGTGATAGAAGTAATCATTTTTCTTATCAGTCTTTTGAACCTTTACCTAGAAAGCATTTTTGGTTTGGCTAAAGATATAAAACTTACCGCTTGTTGGGAGGCAACCCAATCTTTCTTAGGTGAGTTTGAGTCTTTTGTTTTTTAATTTTTCTTTTTGATCAAGGTGTGCTTGTGTTTTTGGGTGTCAATTCTTCACTTGGGTTTTTAGCTTTTGTGGTTGGTGATAGTTGTGAAGGTACTTTGGGGGTTTAATTGTTGGGCTTGTACGGAAATGACTTCCTCGTGCTATCAAGCTGTGTTGCTCTTCTTTCCATTTGGCTTTTTCTTGTTATTTTCTACATTGAGGACAATGTAAGGTTTAGGTGTGGGGGCGTGAGGAGGCAAATTGAAAATTTTGAGGAAAATTTAAACTTGAAAGTCTTTGGGTGAATTTGATTTTGGGAAGGGCTTAAGTGTTCTAATTATGCATGTTCGACTCTTATAATGTGGATTTGATTCATGTGGCACATGCTCATTCGAGATCCTTTCTAGCTTTAGCTAGTTGAAGGCCAAAACTTTTGTTGTGCTAATGTCACTATGTAACTAATTTTGAATTTGAGATGTAATCTCATTTATACTGTCATGATGAGTATTAGATAAGCATTAAGTTTCCCATTGACTTTTCAATCAATAAAGAAAATAAATTGAATTAATTAAATTCTAATTTCAGTACCAATGTTCAGGTTTTATCTTTATCTATATCATTAATTGCTTGAATATATATTAAGTGCTTCTCTAAGTGTTATCTTTATTCATATCAACTCAAGAAAGCACATGAAATCAAGTAGCTTGTGAAAACAATTCAAAGTCTCGAAAAAAAAATTTAAAAAATTAACAAGTTGATTTGGCATTGGGGACTTAACTTTAAGATGCTCTTATGATTTGTGTTATGCGGGGTGAAATTTTGTGCTTAGATTTGCTACATGGTTTCGTTATGTGCTTTATTTGCTTGAATCTTAGCCTATTAACTTAGTTGAGGTGGGAAATGCTTGATAATGAGTTGTGAGTTGGTCTTGAATTGATATATGTGATGTAAAGTGGGCATTCGTAGCTAAATCACTTTTCTTCCCAAAATCCTATTTACTTAATAGATTGAATGGATCTATGCATTATGGTTATTCTTTCTTCGAGGACTAGTAAAATTTTGGTGTGGGGGAGTTGATAATTCAAATTTTTTATGTAATTTTATCTTTCACTTCACCTGCTTTTAAGTCTTTGAAATATATTTTTATGAGTAAATAATGAATATTTTATGAAATTTTTAGGTAAAAATAAATACAGGAGAAGTTGGGCAGAATTGCTCAACTACTCGAATCCCTTATAATTGCAATGTCTAAAGTCCAAGGCCAAGAGACGAAAAAAAGAGAGAATAAGGAAAAAGAAGAGCTGCCTACGCTACCAGCTCATGTGGAAGCAGCCAATCCTTCTACCTGTTGCCCCTTATCTCTCTCCTGCTCACTCAGTCTCCCTTCTCTCCTCCACAGCCCAATGTTGGCAAGCCCAGTTCGAACCACCATCATCAGCCTACCCAGAAGCTAGCATCTCCTCTCTCTCTTCCACTTGGGCCTGCCTTCCCAGCACCCGTGGCCCACTTCGCCAGCGCACCAGCTTCCCTCATCCCTCTTCTCCACCTTCCTCACCCGTTCAGATTCTCCCACTTCGGCTGATTCCAGCAGCCCAATCTGCTTTCCCATTCCACATGCAGCCCAATAGCCCTTCAGCTTCCTAGACAGCAACCCACCATTCTTTTTCTCTAGTTCCACATGAGCCAATTGTTAACATAGTCAACCATAATTAATCAAAATTAATTTTATGCTTAAGACTAGCCTTCTCTTATACAATATAATAGCCAAGAATTAGCTAAAATTAATTTTCATTAATGTTTGAGCACCAGAAAGGGGGTTGGATTTCCACTATAAAAAGGGGTCAGGGGTTGGAGCAATCATCCATTCATTGATCTGCTCACTCACCTAAGCATCTTCTCATTCTCACCTTCTATCTTTCATTTTTTTTTTTTTTTTAAGAGAGAGTCTTTGTAAGACAAAATCATTTGGGTTGAGAAGTTTAGAAGAAAATAAGTTTTGTTAGCTATTTTTCTCTTTCCTTATCATCCCATTTGTAAGACGAATTTGAGAGGTTGCGTTTAATTTGATCATTTTGTGTAATTGAGTACTAAGGTTTGGTCATAAGAAGTGAAATGTACCAACTTCAATAGTATTTTGGCTAACTATAGCCGGCTAGAATACTCTTCTAATATTATGATGGATCCTTGATTAATAATATTGGTTTTGCTAATATCTTACGGGGATATTCCTATCTCTTTCATTGTATAATTTTGAGTTTATACTTAATCTTAACTTATTTATGCATCTTAATACCATTATTTAATCATGTTGATCACAATAATTTAATTTGCTATCTCGGATGAATATTAGACATTGGAGGCCAATATGATGATTATGTAATTGGACTTAAAATTATAATTGTTAAAATTGAATAATATATATTAGAAATTAGATAAGTTACGTCTAAAATGAATGATTTATGCTAAACCACTAGATAAATAATCTCATTTTATAATTATAATTATATTTTTAATTTATGACCTAATGCTTATAACTTAGGCTGAGCAAGAGACAAATTGAACTGCCATTTGAATTAGTAATTCAGTATATGCATTAAGGGTGAAATCCAAAATCCTAGATCTTTCCCTATTTGATTTCTCTCCACTTTCGTGATTCATTTACTCTTCTTTTCTTCCGTTAATTCATATTGATATTCGAACTCTTCAATTGAACTATTCTTTATAATCTGAAAGGATAAATTTAAAGTCACTATTGTTCCTCATGGGATTGATACCCCTATACTTGTTAGTCTACAATTAACCTTGTACACTCACAAGTAAAAAGGGTTTTTAAACTAAACATAAAATCCACATTAGTGCAAAATCTTAAAATGAGCTTTGAAACTGTCTTTTTAAATGGAATTGTATTCATATTTCTCATAAAATCTTTTACTTTTTAGCCAAAACTAGGACCTGAACATATGAGCAGTAGCCATGCCATTAGTGAACCCATGATTGATAAATTTTCTAATCAACAGAAACGGCCCAAAACATTGAATTCCGCTAGCAAAAACTTATAAACGGTGATCATTGAGTATTGAACAATGAAATGGATCCTAGAATTTCCATTGACAGAATAAAATCTTTTAGTATTAGCAAATGATAAGTTAAACGTGTTTGAAAGGTAATGCAATAACTTACCTTGGTGAATGAGTCATTGTCTCTTAAAATTTGATTTTGATTCCTTCTGTGAGTAGCCTCAATGGAATCTTTGATTCGTAAGAAATTAATTTCATAAGCCCATAGACGTTATTGGTCATATTTCCATGTACTCTTAGTAAATTTTTATATTTAAAATTTCTTGTAATTTTCCACCTGTTAAATAACTAAAGGTACTTAATGTGGAGCTCACATTCTAAAACTAGGTCCATTTAGTTCTAGTTCTTTTTTGACTTCGTAAACTTCCTGTGTCTTTATTTCACTTAGTATACGTCACAACCTTTTAGTATAATTTAATGGTCAGTACTAAGTAAGTGGTTTGACGGGTTCTTGGTCTTTTGTGGTATTAAGTTATCACTCCTTTTTTTTTTCCATAGTGATATTAATTCATTTTCCTTTTCCATAACAGCACTCGATTTTCAATTTAGGTTCATAGTGCCACTAAAGGACCTAGCTATTTGTATAACTAGTTATTCTCAGTCTTTTGGATACTTTTTGAGTTGTAAATATTAATAGCTAAACAGGGAAAAAAACCTAATAAAACCTGTACTTATCCCCCCTTGACATATCGCACTCTCTGATTCTCCACCAAAGAACCCCAAGTTTCAAATGATGATGTCAAAATGAAAAGATTTTCTTCATACTGTTTATACGGTAAGCAAAAAACTTGTGTACATCAAAACAAGCCTTGCAATAAAAAAAAGTAGGGTATAACTGGCTATGCAAGTAATTCGTTTCTTTAGTACCACTTTAAACCTAAATTGAAACGCCCCTATGGAAAAAAAAAAAAAAAAAGTGATAACTTGGTGTCAAAAAGGCCCAAGAACTCATGGATGAAGTAGTGAGATTCCAGTGCTCACTTGGACTTTTGTAGGTGTAACCTCTTGAGCATTCTTGCCTGAATAGTCCAATTAACAATCTAAATTGCTTAATCAATTCTCAATTAAACTACTTAGTGTTCCGTAAAGGATTCTACTTTGTTTAAACATATAACGCTTAAACAACTTACCTTCTTATGAATTCCGTCACTTTTCTGCTTCAATTTTTACCCAATTCCAAACTTGGCTCCCAATGCTGGGTCCTTTGACATTAACAAAGCTTAAGACCGATCCCTCATTTCAAGCCTTAAACATTAGTGACTGCCCCAATATATTCATCTCCTAATCTAACCAAACTTAGTTTGTCAAGCTGCCACAACTTTTCTTCCAAAGCACAGTTACATATCCAACTTGCATAATTTACACAATCAACTAAATTTATCCCTTAATCTCACAATCACTTCAATACTTTTCCATCCTCAATTACATTGGATAATCTACGTCATTAGTACACCAAAACCAATAATCAACACAATTTGATTAAAATATAACCAAAGAGCAAACACTCATAGACTTACAACTCTATTTAAACCATATGATAGCATATTCTTGCTTAAATTCTGCCAAACACACTATCAACTTCACTACCTTTTTCACAGATTGTCCCCAAAAGTCAATTATATTTACTTCTTTAAATTCAACAAATATGCTTAACTGTATATATTATACATACACACATATGGACATACACACACACATATATAAATATACATATATACCCACACACACACATACACACACACATGTATACATGTATACATACACACACGTGTGTGTGCGCGTGTGTGTACATATATACCCCCAACACACACACAAAAATGCACATGTGTGTGTGTGTGCGCATGTGTGTGTGTGTGTGTGTGTTGGGGTTATATATGTGTATGTATATGTGTGTGTGTGTCTCTTTCTCTCTCTCTCTTCACACACACACACAAAAATATATATAAACACACAGACACAGCCCCACCTACCCATCACACCTACACACACTCATATATATATACATATATATATATATATATATATATATATATATATATATGTGTGTGTTGTGTGTGTGTGTGTTGTGTGTGTTGTGTGTGTGTGTATATATATATATATATATATATATATATATATATATATCTGTGTGTGTATGATTTAGGAAACATTTGGTCATGGCCCCATCATAGCCACACCAACAGAAGGCCCACCTCCCTGTTATGTTGCACGAAGAAAGAGGCTCAAGCATCATCACGTAGGTATGCGATGCCTTACAATGACCCAACCAAATCAGGCCCAGACACGCTCATCTTCTAAAATTATCATTTTATCCTCGTGACATACTACTACAAATAGCGACCAACCCTTTTCAAAAAAGGGGTATTGACTACTTCATGTAACTGCAGACTTTAGCAGAACCTAATAATCTGGCAATGTTCCCTAGAGGTAAAGAATCAAACTTTATTCCAAGGCCTACTCTTTTTTATCGTTTTGGTTAAACTTTTCTCTTCCCTTTTTTGGGAATCTGACTTGAGTTTTGGAGGTTACTTAGATGCAACACCTGAATATCACATTTTTGTAGGGGAGTAGGTCGGAAGAGGATCAACTAGGTACCTACCAGCATGTAAGCCCACTCTCCTGCAACTTCACCACTACAGCAGAAAGGGGCTTTGACAGCATTCATTTGTAGCTTTAACAACATTTGTAAACGCTAGTGTACCCTGTAGCGGCATTTATTTATTTGCCATTCGCCAAAGCCTTGCAGTGCATTTATGAGGTTTGCTAGTAAAGGCAGAGATAAACGCTACCGTAGGACATTCCCAACTTTCGCCAATTTCACATTTCACTTTGCTGCCCCTATCATTTGTGAACTACCTTTATGTTTGAAATTTACATTAAAGGAACAAACTCAAACGTAAAATTTTTCTGAGATGACACTCAATGTATCGTAAAAGAGTGTATACACAGTATTCCTAATCAAAAATATAAGTAGCCACCATTAAATAGCATAGAAGAAAGAATATTTACCAAACAGATACGATCCTTTCATAAATGGATCCTATCGTGGACTAATAAAAAAAATCTCACCCTATTTAAAAATTTTGAAAGCAACGGTAATCGGATTAAGGTATTGGATACCCTCCATGATAATTATAAATGAAGGGAAAATACCAGGACCAAATGAATTTAGTTTTATCTCCAAAACTAAATGGGGAGAGATCTTTAAAAATAAATGGGGAATTCTCTTATTCCAAAAAAAAAATTGGTTGTCTAGAAGATGCAATTTGGATAAATAGAATTCAAATTCTCCTTACTAAGGACTATAATTATACTGAATCTACACATAAAATAGGGGCAGAATCCCGAGGAGCACATTTTGTGTATTTCATGTGTTTTATAAGAGATTCCTTGACTCAAACGATTCCAGAAAAACGTAAAAAACTATTGCAATAAAAGAAATCAGCAAAAAAGTTCCTCGCTGGCCATACAAACTAATCGATGAATTAGAACAACTACATAAAGAAGCAGAGGACGACGTGGAATATATGGATGATATTCGCGAAATACCAGCCAGACGCATAATTCTTTTTAAGACTCAAGCAACAGAAAAAGAACCAAGCCGCCTAATAGTTTATAAACATTATATACCAGGACCATGTTGGGTTTTATGGCCTAAAATCTCGAGTATCGGCACGGGGAGCCCATGCTGCACAGACACGGGCGTGCCAAGACGAAGAGCCGAAGACGGAGCAAACAGCAAAGTGGCACGGGGGTACCGTGCCATGTGGCACGGTGGGGCCGTGCCACGTGGCACGGGCGTGCCCCGGTCAATTTTTTACCGCCTTATTTTGGCGGCTAGGGTTTGGCGTTGAGGGTGTTTTCCCTGCGGCGGCTAGGGTTTTTTCAAGGAGGGGGAAACCCTACTTTTCAGGCCCTATAAAAAAAGGGTCAGGCCTAGGTTCTAAAATACTCCAGTACTCCAATACTCATAAACACATTGAGAGGTAAAAGTAGTTTGCGAGAGATTACAATAGAGAGAGATTGTAAGTCTGCTCTTAGATCGAATCACTGAGGTGATTGTGATCGTGGTGTACTTTCCTGCTCATAGTGGATTATTTTGGTGCTGTCGCCGTCCGTGGTTTTTCCCACATTGGGTTTTCCACGTTAAATTCCTATGCTCTTGTTCTCTTCCTATTATTCTGTTGTTTTGTTGATTGAATTTCTGATTTTCTATTGCATCCTATCGCTTCCGCTATATTGTCACTCTGATATTAATCCTAACAAGTGGTATCAGAGCTTTGGTTATAGGATGTCTGCTATCATGAGGGTAGATATTCAGAAATTCGATGGAGAGATTAGTTTTAATCTCTGGAAGGTGCAGATGAGAGCAGTTCTCATTCAGCACGGGTTGTGGAAGGTCCTGAAGGGACCTCATGTCAAACCCAAGAAGACAACAGATGAGCAATGGGCTGAAGAATAGAAGAAGAGACGTGGGTCGTTGACGGAGGACGAATGGGAGGAACTGGAGCTGAAAGCGGTTTCAGCCATACAATTGTGCTTGGCACCACATGTCCTGCGAGAGGTGCTTGATAAGACAACTGCGGTGGATCTTTGGGCTCGGCTGGAGGAACTCTACATGACGAAGAGTCTCGCCAACAAGATCCGTTTGAAGGAAAGGTTGTATACCTTTCGTATGGCTGAAGGTACTCCTGTCCAAAAGCATTTGAATGAGTTTAACTCTATTCTTGTTGACTTGGAGAGTCTAGATGTGAAAGTTGAGGATGAGGATAAGACTATTTTGCTTGTTGTGTCGTTACCCCCTTCTTATAAACACTTTAAGGAGATTATGCTATATAGTAATTCTAATATTATATCGTTTGAGGATATTAAGTCAAACCTGTTGTCTAAGGAGAAGTTTGATCTTGACATTCATGCTGATTCTGCTGAGGGATTAGCAGTAAGGGGTACAGCAACTGAAAAGGGGAACGGTAATAAGAGTAAGAACCGTTCTAAGTCTAAAAATCCTCATGCTGGTAAGACTTGCAATTACTGTGGTAAATTGGGTCATATTGTTGCTAACTGCTAGAAACTGCAAAAGAAGAAGGAGAAAGAAGAAGATAATCCTCAGGAGCCTTTTGAAGCTTCGTTTGCTGAATCTGATTCTGATGGTGACGTTCTGTTTGCTACCTTCACTGAAGGGGGGAGCGATTCTGATTGGATTCTTGATTCTGGGTGTACCTATCATATGTGTCCTCACAAGGATTAGTTTTCAACATATGATCTAGTTGACTCAATTGTTGTTCACATGGGCAATAATGCCCAATGTAATGTAACTGGAATCGGTACTGTTAAAATCAAGACCCATGATGGTGTTGTCAGGACTTTATCGAATGTTCGTCATGTTCCTGACTTGAAGCGTAACCTCATCTCGTTGGGCACCCTTGAATCCAAAGGGTGCAAATATTCAGCTGAAGGTGGAGTTTTGAAGGTCTCAAAGGGCAGTAGGATTCTGCTGAAGGGTTTGAGGTAAGGAGGCCTCTATGTCTTGCAGACATCTACTCTGGCAGGATATATGAAGGAAAGTTCATATAAATCATCTCCTAGAGCTAAGTTCAAGCATTGCTTGGACTTAGTAGGCGTCCACAGCCACTGAGGGCCCTGCGGGGCATAGCCCCATAGGGGGCATCACCCTTTGGGGTGAGACGACGGCGACGGAAAGTTGAAAATTGGATATTTTGGTCCAAGGTGGAGATTGTCGGGTTTTATGATCCAAAATCTCGAGTATCGGCACGGGGAGCCCATGCTGCACAGACACGGGCGTGCCAAGACGAAGAGCCGACGACAGAGCAAACAGCAAAGTGGCACGGGGGTACCGTGCCATGTGGCATGGTGGGGCCGTGTGGCACGGTGGGGCTGTGCCACGTGGCACGGGCGTGCCCCGGCCAATTTTTTACCGCCTTGTTTTGGCGGCTAGGGTTTGGCGTCGAGGGTGTTTTCTCTACGGCGGCTAGGGTTTTTTCAAGGAGGGGGAAACCCTACTTTTCAGGCCCTATAAAAGAAGGGTCAGGCCTAGGTTCTAAAATACTCCAGTGCTCCAGTACTCATAAACACATTGAGAGGTAAAAGTAGTTTGCGAGAGATTACAATAGAGAGAGATTGTAAGTCTGCTCTTAGATCGAATCACTGAGGTGATTGTGATCGTGGTGTACTTTCCTGCTCATAGTGGATTGTTTTGGTGCTGCCGCCGTCCGTGGTTTTTTCCCACATTGGGTTTTCCACGTTAAATTCCTGTGTTCTTGTTCTCTTCCTATTATTCTGTTGTTTTGTTGATTGAATTTCTGATTTTCTATTGCATCCTATCGCTTCCGCTATACCGTCACTCTGATATTAATCCTAACAGACCACAATTGCTACCTTTAATTAAAGGTTCCATGCGTTCTCAAAAACGTAAAGCGAGGACTTGGTCAGTGTGGCAATCATATGCACATTCCATATTTTTTTTGAACAGAACAGATTCGATGTTTAATCGTTTGGTTCACTGTTGGTATTATATTAAAGGAATTTTTCTAAAGTATATGATAAAAATCTCAGAATTTGAACTTTCGGCTTATTGCCCTTCTTTGGCAGATTTATTTTTTATTCCTATAGAAGAATGAGGAGAACAAGAGGATGAAATAGACGATGGAAAACAGGCCCGAATAAACGAAATAGACTTATAAATAAGAGAGAATGAATTAAAGTGGCAGCTATTTGTATGCGGTCAAATAATAAGGACTTTCATCCTAGTCAGGCAGTCAAATATTAGAAAGTAAATTATATTACCTTTATTGATAATAGCAAAAAATATTGGTCGTATATTATTATTGCAACATCCCGAGTTGAAGGAAGATTTCCAAGAGTTGGAGAAAGAAGTACATTTTATATGTACCTATAACGGTGTTCCATTCTCAAAAATTATTCCATTCTCAAAAAAACAATTTCTTGAAACCTGTAAAGATGAGGGTATCCAGATAAAGGTAGTATATCCTTTCTGCCTAAAACCTTGGCACACCTCTGATCGAGATCAAAATGATTATGTTTATTGAACAGCTTGGGGACTGCCAACACAAACTCCTTATGGTGAGCCCGAACCCCTAAAACTTTCTTCCTTTTTTCAACCTATTAAAAAAAAAACTCTACAAAGAATTTAAAAAATTTCAAAAGAACGACAAATGGATTTTTGTTATTCAAAAACGTCTATTGAAAAAAATATTGAAAATATTATTGAAAAAAATATTGGAAAAAAGATTATCAAAAAACCTTTCAAACGTAAATCCAAATTTAGAATTTGAATTAAGAGACAAATCAAGTGAAATAATAAAAGAAAATAATTCTATAATTAATAATCAGATGATTCATGAATCATTCATTGAAGCCCAATTCATGAATTTGACAAATTATTCATTGACACAAAAAAGAATGAATGATCTGGCTAATAGAAGGGGTACAATTAGAAATCAAATGAATCAAATTTCAAAAATTGTAAATATTAGCCCTAACAAAACACATTATGGTATTAAAAGATTAGAATCACTCCAAAATATTGTTCAAATATTAAAAAGAAGAACTACTCGATTAATCAGTAAATCAGGTTTTTTTTTATGGAAAAGATATATGTAGATCTATTTCTAGATATTTTAAATATTTTCAGAATTTATACACAAAAATTTTTTCTTTTTCTTGAATTAACAAAAAAAAAAAATTGTATAAATCAATTTACAATAACGAAACAAATAAAAATTTAATTCAGTTTATTTCGACTATAAAAAAATGACATTTTTTGTTTAGTAGTTTGCTTAGTTGTAAGATTAAGAATAAATTGAGAAGTCATTTTGATTTATCTTTTTTGTCACAAGCCTACGTATTTTACAAATTATCACAAGCCCAACTAATTAACTTATATAAGTTAAGATCTGTCTTTCAATATTACGAAACATCTTTATTTCTTAAGAATGAAATAAAAGATTATTTTGGAGCACAAGAAATAATTCATTCCGAACTAAGGACTAAGAAACTTCCAAATTCTGGAATGAATCCATGGAAAAACTGGTTAAAAAGTAATTATCAATACGGTTTATCTCAGAGATAATGGTCTCATTTAGGACCACAAAAATAGTGAAATAAAATCAATAAATATTTTCGAGGTGAAAAAAAATTTTAAAAAATGGAATTCATATGAAAAAGAACAATTAATAAATTCTAATTACCAAAATGCAAAAGCCCCTTTATTGTTATTACAGAATGAAAAGGAAAATTTAATAAAAAATCATAAATATAAGGTTTTATCATATAAATTTGTTTTTCATGAGGATACAAAGGATTCATATAGTTATAGGATACCATTCCAAAGAAATAAAAATAAAGAATTTTTTTATACTAATAATTACAACATACATAAAGGCAATTTAATTGATATGTGGTGGACTATCCCTATCACTTATTATTTAAATATTACGGATATAGAGCAAAATCCGGATAGAAAATATTTTGATTGAAAAATTATCCATTTCGATCATCTTAGAAAGAAAGGTCGTATTGGAGCCTGGATCCATAATAAATATACTAAGATTGAACCTAAGAATTATCAATTTGCTTATGAATTTGATATTGATGATGAAATTATTGATGAGAAAGAAAAAGAAATTGATGAGAAAGAAAAGAAAGAATGTTTTGATGATAAGAATGATATTTTTTATCACAAAATTTATCAAGAATTGAACCGATCACGTAACCGATCGCATCAAGAGAAAAGCATTTTTGATTGGATGGGAATGAATGAAGAAATTAAGTCGTCCTGTATCGATAGAATCTTGGTTCTTCACAGAATTTGTCTTACTTTATAATGTATATAAAATAAAGCCCTGGACTATACCAATAAATTTACTTTTTTCCAATTTTGAAAATTTTAGTAAAAATGAAAAGAAAAACGAGAAGGGTAGTGTCAATAAAAAGAAAAATGAGAATCCTATTGTCAATAGAAAGAAAAACGAGAAGGCTATTGTCAATGAAAAGAAAAACGAGAATCCTATTGATGCTGTAACTATATATAAAAAAAAACACGTGGGTCATAAACGAACTTTTAGATCATTTATCTGAAAGCACTTTGAAAAAAAAAAAGAAAACATTAGTATACACGAAGACTTTCAATATGCGGAGCGAAAGTTTTTTAGTTATCAAATGGGCTGAAATAGGTTTGTAGAGGATCCGGATGTGTTAAGCAATATCGACCTGGGTGCTCTTATGCTTCATTTGAAAGAACACAAAAAACGAAAAAACTTTGCTATAAACTTTCTGAAAAGGGGAGATTTAAATCTAGATCTAATGGTGGGGAGTGGCATTACACCTATGAAGACATTGCTAGAAGAGGGAATAATTTTTATTGAACCAATTCGCCTATCTAAGATTGATGGGTAATTTATTCTGTATCAAACCATAGGTATTTCATGGGTTCATAAGAGTAAAAAACACCAAAATAATCAAAAAAGATCTAGAGACAAAAACAATTATGATTTGCTTATTCCTAAAAATATTTTATCACCTAAATGTCGTCGAGAATTGAGAATTCTTACTTGTTTCAACTCAAGGAATAATAAAGGTGTGGATAAAAACCCAATATATTGCAATGGAAATATGGTAAATAAAGGTAGTCAATTTTTTGATAAAAGCAAAGGTCTTGATCGAGATAAAAAGAAACTTATCAAATTCTTTCTTTGGCCCAATTATCGATTAGAAGATTTAGCTTGTATGAATCGTTATTAGTTCGATACTAATAATGGTAGTCGTTTTAGTATATTAAGAATACGCATGTATCCGCGATTAAAAAGGTAGTCATTTTAGTATATAAAGAATACATATGTATCTACGATTAAAAACTCATTTATGATAGATTTATCTTAGATATTCCTTATCATCTAGTAGATAAATAGATGCGCATACTAATTCGATAACGTATCAATTAGATCTAGAAAAAAAATCAACCGAATTTGCTTTATTCATTCATTTTATGAAAATGAGTAAATAAGTGAATTCGGATTATTATGTGCACAAGAGAAAAATAGTTGGCATTATTATTACTGATTGGAAAAATTTCATGTTTGGTAAAAAAAAGGAAGGTTTCAATTTTATGAAAAATAAAAATCATTCATATATGTTATTTCGCATAAAAAAAAAGAAGAAAATAGGGGGTCTGTTGAATTTCAAGTATTCCGTTTTAGCAATAATATAAAAAGACTTACTTCACATTTGAAATTGTACAAAAAAGACTATTCATCTCAGAGAGGTATACGAAAAATTCCAGGAAAATGGCAACAACTACTGGCTTATTTGTTTAAAAAAGATAAAGCACGTTATAAAGAATTAACCAGTCCATTGAAAATTTTGAAAGCTCAAATAAAAACATATTAATTTGAATAGTCATCAATTCAAATTAGATTACCAAGTATGGCACCTTAAGGTATAATCATACTTTCCAAAATAGAATAAATCAAAGTATTTTGGGCCTCCTCTTTTTATTAATTTTCTAATAAGCTGATCTAATCTAGAAGTAGATTAATTCAAAAATTCTGATAAATCATTGATTCATCTGGTATTTGAATATATGGTTCATTTACTTTACTAGAATTAGATCGAAAATTACTGAAGTTAAAAAAAAATTATAGATTCAATGTCACATTCAGTAAAGATTTATGATACATGTATAGGGTGTACTCAATGTGTACGAGCTTGTCCCACAGATGTATTAGAAATGGTACATTCGAATGGATGTCAGGCTAAACAAATAGCTTCTGCTCCAAGAGCAGAGGACTGTTTTGGTTGTAAGAAATGTGAATCTGCATGTCCAACCGATTTTTTAAGTGTTCGAGTTTATTTAGGGCCTGAAACAACCCGCAGTATGGGTCTAGCTTATTGATAAGTTTCAGAAAAGTCCACTTGAATCCATTCTATTCTACTTAGATTTTTTTTTTTACCGATAAAAACCTGTACCGTATCCTAACTCAATAAATTCCGGGTACGAGTTTAGTTTTTATGGCTCAAGTGTATCTTGTCTTTACCATGAATTATTTTCCTTGGTTAACTACAATTGTAGTTTTGGCCATATTTGCAGGTTCTTTCATTTTGTTTCTTCCTCATAGAGGAAATAAGGTTATTCGGTGGTATACTATATGTATTTCAATGCTAGAGCTACTTCTAACAACCTACGTATTCTGTTATCATTTCCAGCTGGACGATCCATTAATCCAACTAGCAGGAGATTATAAATGGATCTTTTTTTTGGATTTTCACTGGAGATTAGGAATAGATGGACTTTCGATAGGACCCTTTTGACTGACGGGATTCACCACCACTTTAGCTACTTTAGCGGCTTGGCCGGTTACTCGAGATTCTCGATTATTCTATTTCCTTATGTTAGCAATGTACAGTGGTCAAATAGGATCGTTTTCGTCCCGAGACCTTTTACTTTTTTTCATAATGTGGGAATTAGAATTAATTCCTGTTTATCTACTTTTATCTATGTGGGGAGGAAAGAAACGTCTCTACTCAGCTACTTAGTTTATTTTGTATACTGCAGGGGGTTCCATTTTTCTATTAATGGGAGCTCTGAGTGTTGGTTTATATGGTTCCAATGAACCAACATTCAATTTTGAAACATTAGTTAATCAATCGTATCTTTGGCATTAGAAATAATATTCTATATTGGATTTTTTTATTACTTTTGCTGTAAAATTACGGATTATTCCTTTACATACATGGTTACTAGATACCCATGGAGAAGCACATTACAGTACTTGTATGCTTCTAGTGGGAATCTTATTTAAAATGGGAGCATATGGATTGATTCGTATCAATATGGAACCCCAACCCCATGCTCATTTTCGATTTTCTCCTTGGTTAATAATAATGGGCACAATACAAATAATTTATGCGGCTTCAGCATCTCTCAGACAACGTAATAAAAAAAAAAGAATAGCCTATTCCTCTATATCTCATATGGGTTTCATAATTATAGGAATTAGTTCTATAACGGATACGGGACTTAATGGAGCCATTTTACAAATAATCTCTCATGGCTTTATTGCTGCTGCACTTTTTTTCTTAATGGGAACTAGTTACGATAGAATACGTCTTGTTTATCTCGACGAAATAGGCAGAATAACTATTCCAATGCCAAAAATATTCACACTTTTCAGTAGCTTTTCACTGGCATCTCTTGCGTTACCGGGCATGAGTGGTTTCATTGCAAAATAAATAGTATTTTGTGGAATAATTACCAGCCAAAAATATCTTTTATTAGCCAAAATATCTATTATTTTGGGAATGGCAATTGGAATGATATTAACTCCTATTTATTGATTATCTATGTCATGTCAAATGTTCTATGGATATAAGGTATTTAATATTCCAAACTCTTATTTTTTTGATTCCGGATTGTGCGAGTTATTTGTTTTGACTTCTATCTTTCTACCAATAATAGGTATTGGCATTTACCCAGATTTCATTCTCTCACTATCATTGGAGAAGATGGAAGCTATTCTATGCAATTTTTTTCTAACTAGTTTTCCTTTCATTTCATTAAATGAAAAAAAATGAAAAAAGAACTCTTTCCTCTTCTTTACATAAATAAAGTCAAAAAGAAGAAAGACTGAATTGAAATTAGAATCAATCAAGTCATGTTTGATGTTTGCGAGAACTATTTAACACTTTCTTTAAAAGGTTCTCGCCTGGATATAAGAAACTTGCTTACGCCTTGTGCTATGTTTAGAGGTGTAAGGTCCTTTCTTCAATTTAATTAAGTGTTAATGTAAATAAACTATAACTATGTAGCCCTATTCCTAATAGATTGACCCCAAAATAACATATCCAAATTTTAAGAAAACCTATAAAAGCCACAATTGCAGAATCGGCACTCTACAAATTTTTATTTGTTCGAATATGTAAATAAATTGCAAATATGGTCTAAGTAATAAATGCCCAAGTTTCCTTTGGGTCCCAATTCCAATATGATCCCCATGCCTCATTGGTCTATATTGCTCCTGAAAGAATACCTATGGTTAAAAAGATAAATCCTAGACTAATAACACAATAACCTCAATGATCCAGTTGTTCAATTAACTGAGACCTGTAAAAATTTCGAACCGAAAGGGGAGGGGGAGAAGCGCTTTGTAAAATATTGCCTTTTTCATTCATGTACTGAATCTCACCGGAAAAAAAATGGCTCGTTTAATAAATGTTTTCTTTTATCAAAAATCCTTATTGTATCTTTTTTTTATATATCTTTTTGAAATACAATGATTAAAAGTGCTATTGATAATAATGATCCGCATAAAAGAGCTGCATAACCCAAGACCATCATACTTACATGCATCATTAACCACTGAGATTGGAGGGCGGATACTAATATTACGGATTGATGCATTTCCGTTAAGAGACCCGAAGTAGCAAATCCTAGGGTCAAAATAGCACTTGGCGCGATTATTGCACTTAGATTATTTTTTTTTAAAATAAAGAATCATATGAATAATGTGGAAACTCCAAGACAAGGAAGATTAATAATTCATATAGATCACTTAATGTGAAATGTTTCGAATAAATCCAATGAGTAACTAATAATCTTGTTAGACAGAAAAAAGTAATTATTATACCCTTTTCAAATGAATCATGCAGTCCTACTATCTCATTGATTAATAAAGTTATCAACTGAAGTGTAATTACAACGGAAACTGTTGAAAAGGAAATATGAGTTAAAATGTACTCTAAAGTCGAAAAAATCATTAAAAAAAAAGAAATCCTTCCATTACAAATTTGGAAATGGAAATCAAAAATTTAATTCATTTCTTTATTTATTATGGAACTATTGAATCCTTTTGAGAATTTATACGATGCCATGCCACCACTCGGACTCGAACCGAGATGCTCTCGTACTGCTTCCTAAGAGCAGCGTGTCTACCAATTTCACCATAGCGGCGGCTTCTTTGAAATCATAATAGCTCTTTTTTGGTCAATCGTCCAGATTGGAGGAGTTAATTCAATGCAATATTTTTTCCGAAATGTTCAAATTGATGAATAAAAAAATCGAAATTGAAACATTTCTTTTTCATATTTCATAATAAGATATACTACATATTTTAAGTTAATTTTATGGTACTGTTTTAATTTGTCAACGGACTTGCATATAGTTTATGTTTTCTTGAAATATGAAAGGAAACTCTTGTAACTAGAATATTCTATATTTCATCCCGAACTAGACCTCAATAAAGTTCTTTGTAATTTTTGTTAATAAAAAATTAATTATTTAGCGGATTTCAAAAATATCAAATAACAAAAATATCAAATCAAAAATACATTTATTTTTTCCTTATAAAAAAAGGAAAAATAGGATTTTTTTGATCACAATTTCAGCGAAGCATTGGAGGTTTTTCTTTTTATGTAAATAGATAGTTTTATATACAAACCAAATTAACCGGTAGGATTTTTCTTGTGTCTATAAGTTATCTTAGGTTTCAACAAACCAATTAAGTTAAGTATTGAACTAGAGATGTCATATTTAAAAAAAAAAGTTTTGATCTCTATTGAAACGTACTTCCAAAACAGAAAAAAAATTCTTCGTGCATAATATCCAATTAAATAGAATTAAAAATTAAGTTAAGTAAGGGCTTTTCGATTGATTTGAATGAGATGGGTATGTATATAGCAATTCCGAGAAATAATGATTTTAAGTGTTACAGTTTTCAACTAAACATTTCCTATTTGCCCTTTCAAATTGAAAAATATACATACAATTAATAGATAGAAAAAACTTTTTTATATTTTATTGCGTTGTGACAAAACAAAAACGTTGATGGGGAAAAAATCCCCATCTTAGAAATTAAAAAATAGACTAAACAAAAATAGAAAGGTGATGAAATCTTCTATTTTTTTTCAAACAAAAAAGTACCATTTTATGGTCAATATAATAGTTCTTATTTTCAATATAATAAGACAAAATAAAGTTTCAATTTTCGAATTTTATACAGTTGAAAACATTAATTAGTGAATGCAAAGCAAAGCATTAATTCCATATTGAAATTTTTTATTTTTTATATAGGTGAAAAAAAAATTATTTCAAATTTGTTATAAGATTTTTTTGAGTTAGGCCGATTTCGATTGTTCGAATAAGATTTTCAACAAAGTTGAATCCGAGAAATAAAGAGATTTTTCTATTGAAAAAGCTTTTAACGTTGCCCAATATCCCTTTTTTTTCCAAATATTTTTACGAATATGCTTTTCGGAAATAGAAGTATGTTTTTTTGGAACTGCCATTGAAAATGGATTATTCATTGTTGTAGTTGGATGTGAAAGACATCTATTGGTCAAACGAATCTTTTTTTCCTGTTCATTATCTATGTATTTAGATTATAGACGATATCCTCTTTATGCAGTTTTTCAAATATAGAAAAGCATAATCTAACTAAATATATATGAAATATATATATACTTTTTTTGAAATTCCCTAAAATATTCAATTAGGATAAACAAAATTTTCTATGGAGTATAATATTTTTGTATTGTAATTTTTGTATTATATTTATTATATGATAATTTTTTGATGATTATTTTCCTATGATAATACTTTCACTTTCCATATATTGAAATAGAAAGAGATAGACTAGAAACGACATTTGACGCTAAAGGAATATAAAATTAATAGAATTAGGATATGGAGGGAATATAATGAAATAGAGCTACTTTGAGGTTTCCTATGAAATGAGGCATGGAAGGGAGCCACTACGAAGAAGTTACGGGAGTTACGAAGGAAGCTTTGAGTTCATATTGGTCATGGATTGAGAACGGGAATTGAACTCTATGAGATCGAGTCTTCCGTTGTTCCTCAGTAGCTTAGTGGTAGAGCGGTCGGTTGTTAATCGATGGGTTGTCGGTTCGAATCCTACTTGGGGATTTCTTTTTTCTCCGGCAGATGGTTCAAACTTCATCTGTGTTCAAATCTTACTTAGAGATCCATTAGAGATCAGAAATTTTTGAAGAAACAGCAAGATGTTTCTTTTGCCCTTCCAGGCGATCGAAATTTCGAAAGAACCACAAATGGATTTTTGTTATTCAAAAGCGTCTATTGAAAAGAAATATTGAAAATATTATTGAAAAAAATATTGAACAAAAGATTATCAAAAAACCTTTCAAACGTAAATCCAAATTTAGAATTTGAATTAACAGACAAATCAAGTGAAATAATAGAAGAAAACGATTCTATAATTAATAATCAGATGATTCATGAACCTACAAAGTAAATCTCATTCATTGTCCAATGGTTTTACATCCAACTTGTTGTAACAAGTGAATAAGTAGCTATGCGACAAGCTTAATGTGAGTGAAATCATATAATCCATCAAAAATCTTCTTTTTGCCGTGATCACCTGCGTATAAATTCAAACTAAGGAATTCATCACCATCAGAACATTTGACAACCTTTTTGTCATTATGTTGCTAGTATAAGGAAAAAGGGAATAAGTTACTTTGTTTTATTTACTAGATGCATGGCGAGCAACATATTTATTTCGAAGGAGTGATAAGGGGCCAACATCATGAAAACAGGAGCAATTGCACATTGTGCTATCACATTGTAAAATCCAACTTACAGGGTGCCATTCACGATCAGTGAAATGGAACACTTGTGTCATCAGAATAAATGGTGAGGCAGGGGACCCATGACAATACTAGCAAATGCTGCATATACACTTGGATGTCACAAACAGTTTAGAATATTTCACAGTGAAAACAGGGCACTTTACAGCACAAGGTATTATCAAATTAAGACAAGAATAATACCACTACTCAGAGACTATAAAATATAGAAAGTATAGAATTGAGAGAGAGAAAGAAGAAAAAGAATGAAAACAAGAATCAATTAAGAAGGAAGCTCCATGCTTATTTCACCAAAGAAAAAGGAGAATAATGGACAGTAAACACACAAACAGAAAGAAGCTCAAATCTTTCACAGGCATGAGCCATCAATTTCTGGAAATTTATTATATATATATATTTTTAAAATTGCCAATGAATTAAACAAGAACTTGAATCAATATGTTTAACTACAGGATTCTAGACAAAATGATCAAGCTTCCTTACATCACTAGTTCATTGAACTTAAATCGATTGAATGAATAGCACTATGCCTATCCTGATGTAATCTTTGTAATGACTTGAGCTTAAAGTCATACGTTACCCCCACTTTTTCCCTTTGGAATTCCTTCTCACTTTTCAAGCAAAAGACCCAAAACCATTATTCCTTACACCCATAGAACACCACGGAACAATAGACACAAAATCTTGTTGTCACTGCAAGGGTATCTATCAAGAACTCAAAAGCATGCTCACAGACAATTTAAAGATCTAGAGGAGGCTGAACACGTAGGAGTACCAGCTATATCCTCCATTCAAATAATTCAACCCAAAAATCAACACCACAAATGTGTCACTACAATTTTCAACAACCAAAAAAAAAAAAAACCACACAATCAATTAAACAAAGCAATATATAATTAAAATTTTAAACTAGAGAGCATTTAAATTAAATTAAAGGGCCCAGCTCAAGGCTCAAGCTGCACCCTAGAATTAGACAGAGAGGGAGGTTTAGAGTTTCGACAGAGGCGGTCTTCTAGAATCCAGAGAGAGAAAGAAGAGAAAAGAAGAGAAGGGTTTGGGTATTGTAGTAGCACATGTCTGCAACCCATTCAAGCAAAAAAAGAAAACAAAAAGGAAGCTCGAAACCCCTTCCATGGCTGTCGAAACATAGACTAGAAGGAAGATGAGGAGGATGATCATGGAAAATTGAAAGGAGAAAGGAGCAGAAACAATTACATGGCTGTGTCGAGTTAGGGTTTGCACTAAACAAAGAGAAAGCAGAAGAGCCTCACTGACTTCACCAGTAGCACCAGATACAATTTGAAAGAGGAAGGTAAGAAGTAGTCGAGGGCCTCAAGGCCTATGAAATTGGCCTTTGTAATTTTTTTTCCTTTTTTTTCTCAAACAGCACATTAAGATCCATAAAGCCCAGAAAGTGCGCACCCCGCGCCTCACCCAGAAGCTCAGAAAAGCCCTAAAAAGCCCGCGCTTAGAGAATGAGCTGCGCCTGATCCATTCCAAGGCGCAACGGTGTAGGCTTTGGGCTTTTGTGCGTCTAAGCGCGCCCCAGGTGCGCTTTTTTAAACACAGGATTTGGGGAAACTCAACTAAGAAACAGGAAAAGATAAGCTATCAAAATATGAAAACAAAGAATCTACCAAAACTTTCAAACCATGCCTGAACAAATATGCCCATTATTGTAAATGTGAGGCTACAAAGGTAATTACACAATACACCAACCAAGTACCATCCTTTGACAGAGTCAATACCATCAACAAACACAGCACACTACCAGCAAACACAGCCAGTAAATTACCACCAACCAAGTACCATCCTTTGACAAGTCATTACCATTAGTAAACACAGCATGGTACCAGCAAACAGAGCCAGTAAACTACCACCAGCCAAATACCATTCTTTGACAGAGTCAATACCATAAAACATCACTCGCAACACAGCATATAATCCTTTAACGAAGTCAATTCCACATCGTTGCAAGTGGGGATGGACATGAAGAAGTAAAATCATAAAATAGCAAAATTCTAACAATAAAAGATAACCAGAAGCTACGCAGCTGAAGAAATGGTGGCAGCGAATCCAGTTTTTATACACTATGTTTGCGACCTTCGAGTAATCTACATAGGGAAAAATTATAAAGGAAGAAGAATAAAAGGAGAACACTTTGAAAGAGTCATAATCATAATTTAGAGTCTAAATATAAAAAACATTAAACACAAACAAACTTACATTTCCATTTTATATCCCAATTGAATTAGATAGTGTGGCACCATCCGTCATACTATTATCAACTAGGGCTCTTAGCCTTGCTATTTCAGCTAAAACTTTAGTTTGTTGCCCTTTAAGACATATTAATTTATCTTGTAATCATTTGTTCTTAGCTTCTAAGAACTCCATTCTTTTACTGCATTGATCATGATCATCATCCAGATGTTCGCCACATTGAGTTGATGAAAGGGATGCCAAAGATGATGGACCAAGCCCTAAACCATGAACTCGACATCTTCTTTCCTCCCCTGCAACTTCCTTCATTACTTGGGAGTAAACATCACCTTCCCAAGCAACATTCCCATTTGTAACCTCTTTACCACCTGGAAGCTGACTTAGTTTCTCATTTATCATATCCTATAAAATGCAACAAAATCAAAAAAAAAAAAAATTTACTAGCATTATTCCACACAGCACTACCCGGAACATTGAATATGCCATTATAGGATTCAAGCATTCAATATAACCTACAAGTCCATGCTTATAAACTTTAATTTCATGTCATGATAGCAAGTTCATGCATATACACAACCTAAACAGCACCTACAGCAGTAGTTACATAATATATCAACATAAATACAATTAGGAAACCAAGGAAAGCCAATCTCAGTTCCTGCATTGTCGTCGTAGGAGGTTCGGCTTAATCGATTCAATTCAAGCCCCTTATGCTATCAGTTTTATGAGGACATTTTCTATTTTAAAGTCCAAGTGGGAGCAGCTTGCTTAGACTTTTCTCGATTGGCAGCACTAACCATAATATGCCTTTTCACAAAATATTTACCCTTTTCCTCAATCACTTACCATAGCTTGCTTGGACTTCTCATACATTGGTGCATGCCGAGTCTTGCAATCCTTATGAGTGTCTACGTCTACATGAGCTCTTGAAAGTTCCACTCCATTGACAGTCTAATAAAGCACATCACAATACAAATTCGTAAGAAATAGGAGGAATATGTTGTAGGACTACAAGCAAGAATGAGTAATAAACAAACAAATCACCTTCTCTACAGTCATGCGAGCCAAGCTTTTCGATCCAGCAGTATGTACCATAACTTGATTTGTACGACTTTTCCTATTTTTGACACTACGCTTTTGAATGTATGAAGTAACGTTAGAAAGCAATACCAAGTTTCAAGTCATTCATAATGACAGTATGGTGCCATAAGATTAGAAGAGTTATAGCATTTACCTTTTCTTTATCAGAAATCCAATATGTTACCAAAGAAATCCATTGATCTTTGGGTACACAATCAAGTCTATGCTCATTCATGATGGCAGAAACATTTCCACGGTTCGGCTCATAATGCTCGAGTTTAAGGTCAGCCTTAAAGTTGCTCCATTTCCTTCCCATTGATTTTAGCACGTAACTTTCGGCTACTCAATTAGGAATGCTGAATTTTGACTGCCAAGGAAAACAAAATTCATGCTTTGAGGGGTACAACATAACATATAAAACATTTCTTAACAGTATCAATAGTATACCTTAACAATTTCAAGAAGTCCCTTTTTCTCTTCTTTTGGAACTCGCCGCCAGTCATTGTATGACAAGGAACATAGCATTGGATTTCTTGCTATTGTACCCACAAAGTAAGCCAGATCTGACCCTTCATTACTGATTGGCTGCCACCATTTGTTCCACTCTACTAGTATTCTCTTTTCTTTAGGTTGATTCCAAATATGAGCCATCAAAGTAGGTCCTCTTTGTTTCTTAGATGAAGTATCAGAAGCTTCACATATTTCATATAATGTTGTAAGCATAAAATGTAAAATATAAAGTATTATATAGCTTTCACATACAATTAAAAAAAAAAAAACAGCCACAGCACAGTGGCTGTTAATTTCATCTTTTATATTACAAAAAAATATCATCAAAAAAGTACAAAGACTTTCAACATCCAACTCATCACCAAAACTGAGTACTCATATTAAAATAAGTTTATCTTCACTTAACTTATGATCGCTAACAGGACTACCATTAGATGGAACTGACTGAGCACCAAATTGTGTGATCATATTTTGCTCTATTTCAGCATTAGAGGCAGAGGCGGCATTAGAAGTCCTCTCATTTTGGAGACCAATGTCTACTGTTCACTGATCTCTTTCTTTTTCCCATGATACCTATAACACAAAATTAATAAAATCTCACACGTACATGCACAAGCATAATATTAATGCCCATCAAACAACTACTTAATTAAATTATGAAGACAGTAGATAGGTATACATGCATTCCAAAAATAACTTAGGAATTGATCTATCACAGTTCACAAATTAAGAATCAAGGTCATCTTCTTCATCTATATCTTCCACATGGTCATCTTCTATGTATGTCCCTTCAACCAAAGACGTTACATCAATTTCTGCCTCACTCGCTTCTTCAATCTGGATTATGTGAGATACAGTATCCATGAAAATGACATTTTCATCTTTGGCATCATTCCCAAGATCATATGTCTCCCTCGGTTTCATAGGAATATGAATAAACCATTAAGTTTCTCGCCGATATCGTACGTATATGACTTGTTGTACTTGAGAGGGGAACACAAAGGGCTCTTCATTCAATCTATGGCCATTATGTATCAAATATCGAAAATTCGCCAATGTATACCGTAATCCATCTCTCTTTATTCCCCTCCCTTGGGTTACATCAACCCATTCATATCTAAACAAAACCTACTTAAAATCTCCATGATAATCCAATTCAACCATTACAATGATGCGACCATAGTAGACAACATCTCCAACCATTGGCCTCGTATCACTACAACTAGCATAGCTTTGAGCCTTTGCAACAACCATAACACCACTATTTTGAGTACTCAAATTTGTGGCATACTCTCTTGTTCGAAAGCGATAACCATTCTTGACATCGAAAGCTTAGAATTTTTTTGCAATGAAATTAGGACCCCGAGCTAGTGACCTGATATGAGTCGTGACTCGATCATCGGTTAATCCTTATGGGCTTTTCACCTAATTCAACATCAAATAAGAGAGATGATTAAGATAGATAAATATCATAAATACAATGCAATATCATTAAAAAAATGAGTAATACATACATATTAACTTAACCAAGCACTAAACCCTTCTCTATGCAACCGCTCCTTGTCATGTGGTGTCGGACGTCTTCACCTCGTTATTCTGTTAGTATGAGCAACGTGCTCTCTATGCATTTATAAACAAAATGATTATGTTAATGATAAGACCTCATAATATTGAATCATGTTATAGTAATTTCTTCAAAACTTACTTGTTTAAAGATTCAAGGTTTGTGTCTTCACAATTAAAAAGCACATAGCGATGTGCTTGCTTCCACGTGTTTTCATCCATCCTAAATCCCTCAATACTCCCATAAGGTGTCCCTTCACTTGGAAAAAGACATGATTCATCTTCCTGAGTTGCACTAGAGGCATCATTTCGAGCTTGATTACTAGACTCAAGCCCTTTCAAATATTGCGAAATAAAATTGAGACATTCTCTGGCTATATATGCTTCTCCCATAGAACCTTTTGGGCGTGCTGGATTGCCCACATCAAATGTGCACTCTTTCAAGTACCTGATTCTCTTTAATTACAGGAAAAACGTTCATTTTGGCATATTAACACAAAAATTATATAAACTAATGTATATATAAAATATTTAAGAAAAAAGATATTATTTGTTACCTTTCGCTTGAACGCATCCAATGATAAATTACTGGTCCTGCAACCCTAGCTTCATGTGTGAAATGAACTATCAAGTGCACCATAATAGTGAAGAAGGTAGGCAGAAAGATCTTCTCCACACAACAAAGAACTCTTGCAACTTTGCTTCAATCAAGTCTAGCTCATGAACATGCAAAATCTTTCCACATAACACTCGAAATATGGTGCTTAGTTCAATCAAAATCGATATGACCATATTATCTACATCTCCTCTCAATGCAATAGGAAGAAGATGTTGCATAAGCACATGATGATCATGACTTTTAAGACCACTTAATGTCTGGTGCTTTTGAACACACCTTGAGATATTCGATGCATATCCATCAGGAAATTTCATATTCTCTAAAGTTTCATAAAAGAAATTCTTTCCCTCCTTACCCATATTGAAACATGCTGGTGGCAAATATGCCCTTCCAGATTCACCATGTCATTAAGGCCATAATTTCTTCCTTATGCCCAAATATTGAATGTTACGGCGAACTTTAAGATTGTCTTTTGATTTATGATCAATATTTAGCCAAGTGCTAACAATATTGTCACAAACATTCTTTTCTATATGCGTCACATCAAGATTATGACGCACTAGATTGTGCTCCGAATAAGGAAGTTTTTAAAAAAATGCTCTTGTTTTTCCATGTATACCTAGGAACACCAGTCCCTTGACCACTCATTTTACTTAAAGTGAACTCAATATTGTTCACTTGCTCCAATATTTGTGCTCCAGATGGTGGCTTACAATTGGTTAAGTCATCAAAGAAAATTTGACGTCCCATAAAAGAAAACTTCTTACCATATTTCAATCTTATAGAGCATGTATTCATGTTGCATGAAGGACAAGCAAATTTTCCATACACATTCCAACCAGACAAATTTCCTAATGCAGAAAAATCATTTATTGTCCACATAAGAACTACATGCAACTGAAAAATTTGACCACTTGCTGCATCATATGTCAGTACCCCAACTTCCCATAATTCTATCAACTCTTCAATAAGAGGTTGCAAATACACATCAATACCATTACCCGGTGCTTTAGGTCCACGAATAAGTAGTGACAGAATGAAATTTTCTTTTTTCATGCACAATCATGGAGGCAAATTATAAGGTATCAAGATTATAAGCCACACACTATAACGACTATCTTTTCTGCCAAAAAGGTTAAACCCATCACTTGTAAGCCCTAACCTAACATTTCGGGGCTCAACACCAAAGGGAGGATATAACGCATCAAGGTGTCTCCAAGCTTGAGAATCAGCTGGATGCCTTAAAATGCCATTCTTTTTGCATTTTTTCTCATGCCATACCATGTCTTTGGCCGTTTTGCCTGACATGAACAATTTTGTAACCTCGGATTTAAAGGGAAATATCGTAACCATTTGACAGGAATTGCCTTCTTTCTTCATTTCACTACACCATCTTCTTGCCCTTTATTCTCTTTCCATCTGAGAGCATGGCATACAGTACACTCTATTGCACTTGTATTCTCTTTCCAAAACAACATACAATCATTAGGACATGCATATATTTTTTCATACTTAAGACTCAGACCATCCACAATTTTTCGTGCTTCAGTCATAGAACCAAGCAAGGTCTCACCTTCAGGGAAAGCATCTTTCAGAAGTTTTAATAACACATCGAATGATTTATTAGACCATCCAAAATGACATTTCATATTATATAAGTGCAATAAAAATGATAATCTGCGATATTTCCTGCATCCAGGATACAATTCCTGATCAACATCCTTCATTAGAGAATTGAGCTTTTCTATATTTGGAGGAGATTGTGCATTATCATTTTCGGTAGCACCTAACCCCAAATTTGCCTCCACTCTTTCATCTTCATCTACATTCACATTATTATTATGAGAAGAAACTCCAAAGATACCACACAACATATCCATCACATCTCATCATCATTATTATTTAGATCATCATTATCGACTCTTTGGTTTACATTCAAAGTTGTTGTCACACCCGATGCATGTAGTGATTCCCCATGACAATACCATGTGTCATAGTCTTCAATCATTGGGTGTTCAATAAGAAGGTCAAATATTTCTTCTTTAGTTCTATAGAAGCGATTGACACACTTTTTGCTTGGGCAAGGGACTTTCTCATCCTTGTTCCTAAAGGCAAACTCCAAAAATTCACTAACCTCGCCTAAGTATTCATTCCAGTTATTAGTATCAATCCATTTGCGCCTTCGATGATCCATCCTCTCACTGACAACAAAATAATATATGAGCAACGATCCATGCAAGAAGCAAGGAAAATATATATTTAAACAACGACAACAAATCAACGAGTATTGTATGAAACTACATCATTACACACGTTATACAAATACAACATTTCCTATAAATATGGTTACAAATAGAAGCCCTAAGGTTAATAAATACCAAAACCTTCCCAACACAGTAGTCAACACCAATATTGTGAAAGAAATTCAATAAATGGGCAAACAAGAAGGATGGCCAAAGAAGAGGGAAATACCACTGGGGAAATGAGTAAAGAGGACCTTTCTTTTCTCTTTTCGGGAGGATAACAATGTCTTCGTTGTTATAACATATAAACACCATTAGAATAATAAGACATCATCATTAGAATATTGTAAACTTTAGGCTACCTTTAGTTCGTTTAAAAAAAGAAAGAAAAGGAAGAAACTGCCTTAAATGTAGCAAAAATTAACACAGATGCAATAATCAGCTCCCTAGACACAAAGAGAGAAAGAAAAGAGAGAAATGAGGTGCAAGAAGCACCTGACCACAGTAACTCCATCGGCATTCTGAATTACAAATACATATTGTAGTTCATAGCCCTCCTCAATCAAATATTTTCAAACTATTTGTGAAGACGATCATGTCAGTATAATAATTAATGGTATAGATTGTGCATTTCTTTTTTTATATAAAAAAGAAGCTATATTCTAGTTTTTTGTTCCTTGAATTTACTTTCTGTTCATTATTTAATTAGATATAAGAACAAAAAATATAAGATAATGTAAAATGTGACTTTCCCATCATTTCTAAATTAAGTTCTTTGGTATGTCATTGACTGAAATGCACTTTTTCCTGGGGCGGGGGGTGCAGCTTAAGTTCAATCACTTTCAATAGTACAGATAATATACTTCTTCTCATGCATTAGATAATAAAAGGAATAAGCTTATAAGGAAGCAAGTTGATCAGACATACAAAGTCCTTTCAGTTTTTTCTCATTCGATATCACATCCTGGAAGTTTTATCTAACACCCTCGAAATCAGCATGTATCTTATCGACCAAACTTAATGAAACATTTTCATTTCCGACATTCAAATAAACCATGGTCTGAGACTTATCGTCAAAGCACTTGAGCCAGAGCTCTCCTTTTCTTGAATAAAAAAGCGCAACAGAAAACTTGAAACAACAAAGTATGTCTTTCATATACTAGGTAATATCTCAGGCAAACTATTGAGCATGCTTTTAAAATCTACGTCTTTCACGAAATCTTTAACTCGTTTTGCTTGAAAATGCTGGAAGAACTAATAAAATGCTAATGGATACCATAAAAGATAGGATGAAGTAAATTAGTATGTAGAGTAAAGAGATTAAGATTGGCAAAATTTTTGTATAGCTGATTCATCTTGAGACTAAGGATTTAAGGAGAAATCTTCCTTGAAGGCTGCTCATAGCCCAAGTGCTCTTAGTTTGTATATATTATCCCAGTGTTATTGGAGCCTAGCATCAAAGAATGATAGCCATTGGTTCCATCTAAAGAGTGAATAAGTGCTTCTAATATATGGTTGCATACTACTGATCTAGGGTATTTACATTGCCAGATCTGGCTATGAATGGATAAGGAGGAAGACGCCCAAGGTGGACTGGTTTAAGTTAGCATGGTACAAATCTAGAACTCCAAAGTGTACATCAAAACAAAAAAGTCACACCTTTGCAAAATCAACCCAATGTATGCATTTTAAACCATACCAACTAGTTCAAGTTAACAGTATATGACATGAGACCCACCAAAGCAAATTCCCACCTACAAACCAACTAACCCAGTACTGCAGCCATAAACACTTTTCTTGTGCCAATAAGCAAAGTAATCTATAGATCTAACAAGGAGACATACCAAATGGACGTGAGTTTTGCTATAAGCTTATAATTAATTCCACCCACCAGAAATGTCCTCTAGTCACTTCAAATAGAGAGGAAATCAGCAAGAAAGATTAAAGATTAACCTAGCCTAAGATGGAAGATAAATTTAATTAGCCCAGATTGAGATAGAACATAATTGCAATTAGCCAGACTGAGAGATATTATGATGACACAAAGAGCGAGAGCGAGACAGAGAGAGAAAGAGAGAGACACCTGGCCTAGATAGCACATGCAGTGACCAATTTCGGTACTTTTCTTGACCTATTTGCCGGAGAAATAGCCGGAGCAAACAATTATGTGCCAGAATCCTTAAACCTAGACTTCTGCGACGTGGTATGAGAATGAGAAGGGGTTGTGCCTGACAGAAGTGAGTAATTTCACTGGAGAAATTGCTGAAATTTGAAGCAATTTCACTGGAAACGTAGCCGAATTTTGCCTGAGAAACCGAGTCCTTGGTCTGAGAAGGAGGGGTAGGGGATGTCTGAAGAAGGCAAAGCGAGTTTTGAGAGTAGATGGGGAGACCGAGTCTTTGGTCTGATTTCCAAGTCCTGTATTTTTTTGATTTTCAGCGGGCAAATTGAGTGGGCTGGGCGCGTATATGAAAAATAGGCTATGGCAGCATTTTTTTAAATGCTACCAAAGCCCACCAATTCCAAACTTCCTCATAATTTGGGTAGCATCTATCATAATTGCTACGAAATAAATGCCACTACAACCCTAATATGTTGTAGTGTTTATCGACTCAAGAACTCTATGCGGAAGTAGATTGGTGTTGTCTATAGAGGAGAGCGGTGATAAAGGATGGTAGTCAGTGATGTAACACGAGCTAAGCTCAGGCATGACAAAAAGCCATTGGTGGACTCAACGGAGGTCCAGAAGGGCACTTCTGCCAGGGCACCAGAGATTCTAGACATTTCACGTGGGTACCTAGCGACCTTACGCTGAGTCAGACTAGGCTGCTCGAGCAAGAAGCATACGTGACAATTGACACCCTGAGACCTTCATGTCAACTGTAGTAAATACGCTCTTATAGTAGGTCACTAAGTAGGTCAAGAAGACCATAGGGGGTCATCTCTGTGCATCCTTTCTTAATATTTCATTATGACCGAACTCTAGGGCGTAAGCTCTCAAATGGGTAGGGCAGTCATAGATAAGACAGGGTAAACACTCTACCCCACAGAAACGTTCAATCCTAGGCTAGTGAATAGCTCTGTAAGGTGCACCCAGAGCATACAGGAAGGGTGGATGCCAAATAGATTATTTAAGAAAATCGAGCCTTGTAAAGGGTTAATGAGAACATGGTGCTCTCATACTCCTCATCAATCCCCTACGTTGCCTATTCGTGACTCTTAGCATGGTTCGAGGAATAGGAAGGCACTTAACATCCCCAAAGAGAGGACCATTAAATTGATGGTTACTCTTCTGCGTAGAGAAGAGAATACGTACGGAATGGTCAGTGACACAAGAGTGAACTCAAAGCCCTATGCCACACAGTAGGTATGACTGAGGGACATATATGAGACAGCCAAATAGGTAGTGGCAGAGTCCATCAAAGGAAAAGAGGCATGCTATGAGCTTTTTCATTGATGAGATCACACGAAGGTAGTCCTCGCTCATTAAAATCTTAAGCATGACCACCGGCTTTGGAGCCTCATCCTTTGTGACCCCCTTTAGCCGTACGATTATGGACGCTTCTTGGCCACATAAGGTTAAGGCCCCTGGCTTGGAGTTGTATGATGCAACCCCCTTATTCAAAGGATTCTAATTTACACTGGAAGCGTGGCCAAAATCATAACTGAGGAATACCTCAATTGGTTGAACCACCTAGGGCAGAACATCACACCCCTTGTAAACCCAATCTTAGGATTTAAGGAGTAAACTATAAAACTGGTTAGGATTATTCATTTACCCCTCTGGTTTGGAGACAAAGGCAAGGCAAAGAACTTAGAAGTAGACTTTCTAATGGTCGACATGCCCATGATCTATAACGTCATCATTGTGCGGTCAACCCTTCACAAAATCAAGGCTGTAATGACCCCTTGCCTCTTGAAAATTCAATACGAATTGGATGATGGATTGTAGGGAAGCTGTTCAACGACTAGAGAACGTCAAGGGAATGCTACTTCATAAGTATTAAGCCCTTATTAGAAAGAGAAGGATACACCCAGGCCTCCTTACTTGTCCCAAAGGCAAAGAAGGTGTGGATCAGACAACTAACCTCTGTTGAAGCTCTTACCACATACACCATAACTAAGAAATATCAAGGGAGGCCATGCTCAGAAGCCACGAATGACGTTGAGCCCTGTCTTGCTCAAAGATGCATGCCCATCCCAAATAGTGAAATTTGATGGGATATGCCACGGATGACATTGTGCATCCCTAATGAAATGCCTAGCTTTTGGACCCTGCTATCATTGAGTATTGTTTGAATGTAGATCCAACCTACAAGCCTGTAGCCCATAATATAAGAAACTTAGGTGCTAAGAGATATGCAACAATGCCTGAGGAAGTCCAGAGGTTACTGGACACAGGACTTATTCAAGGAAGCCAGTATCCCGAATAGATATCAAATGTGTTGCTAGTCAAAAAGGCCAACGGAGCATGGCAAACGTGCATAGACTTCACAAATCTTAACAAGGCTTGCCCTAAAGATAGTTACCCTCCCCTTCCTAAAATTAACAAACTTATGACTCCATAGTTGAACACGTGATGCTGACTTTCATTAATGCCTTCTTCGACTATCATTAAATCACTTTGTATTCTAGCAATCAGAAGAAGAGCACCTTTATCACGAATAAGAGGCCATATTGTTATGAAGTCATACCATTTGAGATGAAAAATATAGGACAATGTACCAACGGTTGGTAAACAAAGTGTTTGCTCACTTCATCGAACAGAATATAAAAGTTTATGTAGACAAGACGATAACCAAAAGCAATGAAGATAGTACATATATAGGAGATTTGCATGAGATATTTACAGTCCTCCATGGTTGTGGAATGAAAATTAGCCCTATAAAGTGTGTCTTCGAGGTGAGGTTCGATAAATTTTTGGGATTTATGATCAGTAGTCAAGTAATAGAGACGAACCCAGACACGGTGCAGGTTGTCCTTAGCATGAAACCTACACGGAATGTCAATGAGGTACAATGGCTAACAGGTAGGGTGGTCGTGTTGGGATACTTGATGTCCAAATTGGCATATAAATGGAATCCCTTATTTTAAATGCTTAAGATATGAACCGCATTTGAGTGGAACAAGGCAGTTGATGCAACATTTTAGTCCTCAAGCAATACCTATCTCGCAAATTGCCACCCCTTGCTCTTATACTTGGCCTTGTCAGAGCAAACAGTGAGTGTAATCTTGATAGCAAAGAGACAAGAGAGCAAATCCCTACCTATTATATAAGCCACACGCTTGTGGAGGCAAAACTTAAGTGCCCTCTCATTGAGAAGTTTGTTTTTGCATTGGTTTTACTAAGCAGGAAACTTTGCCCATACATTAAAGCCCATACGGTGATGGTCCTAAAGGAGTAGCCTCTGAAAAATGTCTTAAAGAAACTCAAAGCATTAGGAAGGTTATTGAAATGGCGGTCAAATCTCTCGTTATGGGATAGAATTTGAGGCTTGACGAGTTATAGAGGCCTAGACCTTGGTTGATTTCCTCACTGAGAGAGAAAAAACAAATGAACCATACTCTCTTAGTAAGGATGTGTGGAGCCTTTTCTGGACAATTCTTCAACAAATGATGATAGTGAAGCCAACCAATTATAGAAACCCCCAAGGCAAGAGACAAGAACATGTCCTTAAGTCCATGTTTAAGGCCTCCAATAATAAGGCTGAATATGAGGCCTTGATAGCAAGCATCGAACTATGCTATATATCTTAGGCCAACTCTATTTGCATATTTGAACTCCCAGCTAGTCATTAGCCAGATCAATGGGGAATATAAAAGCAAAGATGAAATCATGGCTGCATGTGTTCGACGTGTACGAGAGGCAACCAGGTACCTGAGGGATTTCGAAATCATCCACATTCTGCGGTCTGAGAACTGCTAGGATGATGCCCCATCTTAGCTAGTTAGCTCAATGGGAGACGGCAAGCCTAAGAGAATCTAGTAGGAGACATTACTCGAGCAAAGTATAGAGCCCCACAATGTCATGTGGCTGGACAAAAGTTCTATATGGATGAACCCCATGATGGTGTGCCTAACTAATGGAACTCAATCCAAAAGAGGTGGAACTCAACAAAAAGTAGGTTCAGAGTTTCTTCTTGTATGATGGAATCCTCTATAAGTGATCTTACACATGCTCCCTTTTTCGTTGCGTTATGCCTGAACTATGGGAAAGAATCTTAGAAGAAATTCACGAGGAAGCATACAACTCACACCTAGGTGGATGGGCCTTAATAGTCACATCCCTTCGGACTGGCTACTACTGGCCATCCCTAAGGGAAGACACTATGACTCTGGTCAGAAAATGTGAAAAATGTTAGAGATTTTCTCTAGTTTAAAAAAAAAAAAAAAAACCTTCACCCAACTAACCCCTATCTTGACCCCCTCGTCAATTACCAAGTAGGGAATGGGTATACTTAGGTCATTTCCAAAGGCAAAAGGTCAATGCGAATACCTACTCCTGGCCATCGATGATTTTGCTAAGTGGGTTGAGGTCGAGGTCGTCACTTTAATCACAGCCAACGTAGTGTGGAAATCTATATAGAAGAGCGTTATCACAAGATTTAGGATTCCCTGAATAATGATCCGTGACAACAATTGACAATTTGACATCGATAAGATCAAAGAGTACCTCAAGGACTATGGCTGTCCAGTGCAGTTCACCGTTGTCATACATCTGTAGACTAATGGTCCGGCTGAGGCAACCAACAAGAGCATTCTGTTCGGCCTTTAGAAGAAACTAAACAATGCTAAAGGTAAATAGGCTGATAAGCTATCGAATATCCTCTGGTCTATACGAATGAATGTGAGATCAGCTATGGGGAAAACCCCTTTCATGCTAGTGTATGGATTTGAGGGTCGTCTTGCCAGTGGAAATGACCTTTAACACTAATCGCTTGACCGTATTTTAGGAAGACCTAAACGACTCGACCCTAAGGGAGGCTCTCGAGCTACTACCTTCAGCTTATGGAGATACCTATCTAAGGGAGGCACTCCACAAGCTAAGATTAGCATGGGTCCATAACTGTAAAGTCAAAGAACATCCCTTAGTGATGGGCGACCTAGTCATAAGGAACACAGAAGCCCTAGCTAACGTACATGAGCATAGTAAGCTAACCGTCAACTGGGAAAGAGCCTATGTCATCCGACAGCAAGTCTACCCTGGAACGTACATGCTCCTAACATTTCAAGGAAACGAAGCTCCTTAAGCCTGGCACAATGAAACTTAAAAAGTACTTCCTCTAACAATGGATAATGCATGCTCCTCTTCCCCTTTATCTTATGGACTTCAGCAACAATTGTAAAATGAACCATGTAAGGACCTTTTCACAATCAATGAATAAGAGCTTTTACTATTGAAGTTTTACTTGTTATTGAGTTTAGGGGAAAAAGGAGCAGCTAGAACAACCATCAACAAAACACACGAGCCATAAAATAAAACTCAATAACAAGCACACAAACCAAAGAAGCAACAACATAGGCATCTAAATAGTAGCTAAATTTATTGAGTAGCTAAAAGTTTTAAGTACAAAAGTTGTTAAGAATAGCCGAGCAAATAATAGAGGGAAAGGGGGAAAGGCAAACAAAAGGCCATTTAATTGACATAGTCATCATCACCATCCCTAAGGCTATCATCATCCATGTCCCCCCCCTGGAGCAGCGGTGTGTTATTTGGGTCAACCAAATTCTCATCCTCAGGTCCCTCATAATGGAGCAATACCTATCTGGGACCTCGGTAGACCGCTAGGCTTGGCGACGATCCTCTATGTACTTAAACCATGCAAAGCACCTCCTCTTGTCTTTAATGTCATATGAGGATAGCTCACTGATATGCTCAGTAGCCTCAACTTCCTCTTTGGCAGTCAACCTCTCATCCTCCATTTGTTTCTTCAAATTTTCGAGGCGTTGGTGCCACTTTCTATCCCATTCTTTCTCTTCTTTCTTCAGCTCCTCGAAATGGTTATTGCACTTGGAGGAGGAATGCTCAGCGCCCCTCTTCTCTTCCTTTACAGTCGATCTTCTTTTCCAAATGGCCTGAATGAGCATCACTAAGTTGGTCAGATTTTAAAAAAAAAAAAAACCTAAGCTAGGATAAGCAAAAAACGGGGCCATTAGGGACTGCCCCATTGAACCTCGAGGGAGCGTTGTCTCACAACCAAGCTAGTCTTTCGACTAACTCGAACTTAATGTGGGCGTCACTTTCACGAAAAGGACTGCCCCACCAAACCTCATTTGGGATTCTACAGCGACCTGTTGATGGGTCATCTGGTGGCTGCTCTAAGAGTCGCTGTGAGGAAACGACCCAAAGGCTCTGTTGGGATTTGTCGCAAATTTATTTGCCGGTTTTGGAAATAAATAAAGTTATTTCCTTTTTGAAGATTATTACTTGGCACCCAAGGTTCAAGTTGTGTGGTTGGAGATATTCTATTTTATGGAAATTATATTATTCCATATTTTGTATTGAATATCTTTTTTCTTTTTGGTAAAGATGATGCTTGGTGGTCAAGACATATGTTTGCGGCTAGGGTTGAACCCTTGGTACCTGTGAGGCTTCTCTATAAATACTAGGTTGTTTAACCTTGTTTGGTGCAGGGCAATTTGGGAGTGCCTCTTGTGCTGGGGCATTAGGCGTTGGCCTCTTGGAGCGGGGCATCTGGGAGTGCCTCTCGGCACTTCCCTTTTCTATTCCACATTTTGTTGAGAGTTAGTATTGAGAGATTTTCGTTGTAGTTGATCTCTTCATTGGGCGTTTGCTTTGAGATCTTTATCTCTCTTGTTGATCTCTTCCCTAAGCGTTTGCTTTGAGATCGTTTTGTACTCACTCATATTATAGTGGATTTTGTGTCGTTGTTGCCGCCCGTGGTTTTCTCCCGATTTGGGTTTCCACGTAAAAAATCATGTGCCCCATTCTATCTTTTTCGTTCTTGTTTTATATTCTCCAATATCTACATCCTTTATCGCTTCCGCATATACCATGCTCGAATTTCAATTAGTATTTTCTTAACAAGTGGTATCAGAGCCGGAGTCATTGATCCAGATTTCGAGCATTCTCTTGAAGGATGTTTCTCATTGATATTGAGAATTTTGACATCATAACAAGATCGATTTTGCTGTGTTCGTCCATTCCAAGGAATTTGGTCCAAGGTGGAGTTTGTTGGGATTTGTCCCAAATTTATTTGCCGGTTTTGGAAATAAATAAAGTTATTTCCTTTTTGAAGATTATTGCTTGGCACCCAAGGTTCAAGTTGTGTGGTTGGAGATATTCTATTTTTTGGAAATTATATTATTCCATATTTTATATTGAATATTTTTTTCTTTTTGGTAAATATGATGCTTGGTGGTCAGACATATGTTTGCGGCTAGGGTTGAACCCTTGGTACCTATGAGGCTTCTCTATAAATACTAGGTTGTTTAACCTTGTTTGGTGCGGGGCAATTTGGGAGTGCCTCTTGTGCTGGGGCATTAGGCGTTGGCCTCTTGGAGTGGGGCATCTGGGAGTGCCTCTCGGCACTTCCCTTTTCTATTCCACATTTTGTTGAGAGTTAGTATTGAGAGATTTTCGTTGTAGTTGATCTCTTCATTGGGCATTTGCTTTGAGATCTTTATCTCTCTTGTTGATCTCTTCCCTAAGCGTTTGCTTTGAGATCGTTTTGTACTCACTCATATTATAGTGGATTTTGTGTCGTTGTTGCCGCCCGTGGTTTTCTCCCGATTTGGGTTTCCACGTAAAAAATCATGTGCCCCATTCTATCTTTTTCGTTCTTGTTTTATATTCTCCAATATCTACATCCTTTATCGCTTCCGCATATACCATGCTCGAATTTCAATTAGTATTTTCTTAACAGGCTCCTCTCGGGGCAGGCCTCTGCGAGCGTATATCCTTCTCTGGAGACCCTTAGTGTGGATGGTCTTCTCAACTAGCCCAGGACTGGGAATTTGCTTCTCATCACTCACACGCTTCTTGGACGCGACAGGGGCCATGCTAACAGTAGGAATTGGAGGACGATTGGTCTTCTCTCTTCAGCATGATCTTGGCCTACAATGAAGGAGGGAAACATGTTAGCATGGCAAAAAGGGAGAAAAGAAAGGGAAAAAGGAAAAAGATGCAATCGAGCAACCTACCTTGGAGGCTTGGGCTCGGCACTATAACACCGCTTCTCCTTGACCTGGCGGGCCCTGTCTTCTCATATTTCCTTTGGAGATGCATCCTCAGTCTCCAACCTTGTATGCTTCGATCAGCCCTCCTCTATAAAGAAATAGAGAAATTCAGATCACCCCATGATGAAGTGAGAAGTAAAGAGAATCAATAGTATCCTTGTAAAGGTTTCTCATTATCTATAGCCTCTCCAACCTTGTATGCTTCGATCAGCCCTCCTCTATAAAGAAATAGAGAAATTCAGATCACCCCATGATGAAGTGAGAAGTAAAGAGAATCAATAGTATCCTTGTAAAGGTTTCTCATTATCTATAGCCTAGTAGCCGTTAGGAAGAAGTCGTTTATGAAATACTCTAACTTCGAGAGCCAGTTCAATGACACCTTTTCACTACATTTAATCCTTCTATGCTTGGGCTTCTTCCACTTCTTCTTTTCTAGCACCTTCCTCATGAATGAGGGAAGGGGTGACGTCAATCACTCTTCCTCATGACATACTAAAAAAAGTTTGTGGCTTTTTGGTTTAGCCTCATTGGCGACACCAATCGATTTTCGACTGGGTTCCTGGATTAGGATTATGGTCCAATTCTCTATGCTTAGCAATTCCTCTTTTTTATAGGCTTCATTTGTTTTTCTTTTTCTTTTTAAAAAATTTAAATTCCAATAACATACTCTAGTAAACGGGTCTAACCATTCGTAGGGGACTGCACCCAGAGTTTCGGGTGTTGGTCCTTACAGTGGTGTTGGTTAGGAAAGGCTTATTTATGGTCGGACTTTACAATATACATGACAAAATATATGTTGTCCAAAATGGGGTTTACTTCTTTAACAATGCACCCTTTTTAGTGAAAGCTTGGATCCCTAAAATGGACATTAATACTAAAGCTACCACTACACTCCCAATTTAGGTACAATTTTCGCAGTTGGACGTAAAGTAGTGGGGGATGAATAGTTTGAGCAAATTGGGTAGCTTCACTAAGATTTATATTAAAATTGATTAATGCACTAGAGACAAATCAATGATCTAATATGTTAGACTACTTAATCAAGTATTACTTGAAGGCCCATTTCCGTAATACATTGAGTTCATTAATGACTTTGATATAGTGGTGAGACAGAAGGGGAACTTTTAGTGACTCCCAATAAAATGTGCACATTATAGTATGTTTAGCCACAATGAGATAGATTGTAGGAAGAAAGGAGGAGGTAAGAAGGAACAAAGAGCGGTTAATAAGGGAGAGGCATAGAAAGAGCGGGAAGAAGTGCAAGCAAATGATGTTGATGAGGAAGGATTCATCAAAGTGAGTAGAAGATCCATGACTAAATATACAAATGTGAGAGGTGTTGCTGATATGTCCCCAGGATTTAATGCTTTTCAAGCCTTGTTAGGGATTTAGGTGTTGGAAATAATGGTTTAAGAAGATTGGGGGGAGGGGGGACAACCCTTAATGAATAGTATAATAAGCTGGAACATAGAGGGCTTAAATAAGCAAGAAGATGTTATGCACGTCTTGCACAAACATCTTGTTGGTTTGATAGGGCTCATGGAGACTAATATTAAAGAAAGAAATGTAGAATTGGTGGCTACCGTCATACTCCTAGGGTTACATTAGCTTAATAACTTCTCATTCAACAATAAAGGAAGACTATGGGTTGTATGCAAGCCAGCTAGCTACACATTAATAGTGGAGAAAGTTAAAAAATAGTTGATCCACTATAATGTCGGGCAGCTGTCATCACAAAGGCAGTTTTTATTACTTTTGTGTGTGGTTAAACCATGAAAGCCTCGTGAGGATGCTATGGGATGATATTTGAGATATAAGTGAAGGTATGGACAAAGCTTGGTGTATTATTGAGGATTTCAACTCAATTTTTCACAATGGTGATAAGATAGGTGAAAATAAAGTGGAGTATGCTGAAATTAAGGACTTTTCAGACTACATTAAGCAGCATGAACTACAAGAAATGAGAAGTAATGGACCTTATTACTCATAGACCAATAAGATAATCCGGTCAAGAATAGATGAGGGGCTGATTAATGGCTTTATGCAGAATTTGACTTTGTGTAATTGGAATATCTAACTCAGGGCTAGGATGATGATACACCTTCGATGTTGGAATTCCAAGTATGTCCACAACCAAAACTTGAGTTTTTATAGTGTGATCTGTAGAAGGATGATCCTAGCTTTAGTGAAGTTATATCTTCACACTTGTAGTTGGAAGGGACTAAAAGTAAGTTGTCTCAAATAAGCAGACCATGTGCAAATTGAGAGAGATTCTGAAGAAACTAAATAGGGATAGATATACTAATCTGCACATGTAACATGTAATTCAAAGAGATAATTTTAAGCGTGTTCAAAGAAGATTGCCGGCTAACCCTAAGAATCAGATGCTATAACAACATACAGTGGAATGCACGAAGCTTGATAGCATTCTAATTTTTGTTGTACTTGAAGTCTTTTTTTATCAAGGGCCTACAATTCTACAAGCTGAAGCTCATTATCTTCATCTACAGTCAAGCGCTGTTGAATGGCTATGCAAAGTGATGGAATTTGAAGCCCTAGAGGTAACACGGCTTCAATCCCATACACAAGAGCAAAAGGACTTGACTAAGTTGGCATCTTGTATGGTATTCTATATGCCCATAGAGCCTCCCCAATCTTTCGTGCCAATCTCAATTGGATTTTGCCACTAGTTTGCTTAACAAATTGTAAAGAATCTTGTTGAAGCCTCTACTAATCCATTTACATGTGCATTGTACATTGGCGAATTGTGTTGAGTGAATTCAAATTTTTCATAGAGGGTAGTCACCAGCTTGTTGACATATGGTTTGCCATTGTTGATGATAATGTGTTGAGGCACTCCATAGCGATAAATGATGTGTGTCTGAATAAAATTAGCTACATTTTTCTTTTTGATCTTTCTTAGAGGGATTGCTTCTGCCCATTTTGAAAAGTGGTCAATTGTTGCCAAGATATATGAGTGGCCAGCAAAAGACCTCGAAGTGATAGGACCCACAATATCAAGTTCCAAGCATTAAATGATCAAGATGCCACAGTGATGTAGTGGTTTTGGAGGTGATGAACAAATTAGCATGGAATTGGTAAGCTCTACCCCTCTTTGCATAGGCAATGTTATCTTTCACCATAATAGGCCAGTAATAATCAAGCAATTTGGGTCGTTCTTAATGTGCACCGCATACTCCTGAATGTGCTTCTTTTATTGTTTGTCTTGCCTCTTCATTATCCAAGCATCACACCAAATGTCGAGAAAAGAGCATCAATAAAGCATCTCATTAAAGTAAAGGAAGTGGAGAGCTCTTTATTAAATTTATGTCTTATGTTTTGGGTCATTGGGGAATTTCCCATGTTGCAAAAAATCAATGAGTGGTTGGTGCCAATCTTCCTCTGCTTCTTGAGCACTACCCGCATTAAAGTCTTCCTCAAGCTCTTTATAAGGGGGTACCACAGCCCAACCGTTTGCACATGAGGACATTAATGTTTTCTTCTGGCCCCAGTGCCAAAGTGGTTGTAAGATTCACAAATTCGTCATCCATCTTATCGGCACTCCTAGGAACATGCTCCAATTTGATGGTTTCAAGCTTGTTTAGCAACCGCAAGGCATATTTGTGGTATGACATGAGATCATCCTTCTTAACTTCATATTTCTCGAGAAGCTGCTTGATTCAATTGGGAATCACCATAGATTTCAAGGTCTTTGATTCCCATTTCAATAGCCATCTGAAGGCCTAAGATTAATGCCTAATATTCAGTCACATAATTCTAACATAGTTGAATTTACACTAATGAATAAGTGAGGACGTGGTTTTTTGGGGAGACAAAAATTACTCCTGCGCACACACCTTCATATCTCGCGGCTATGTCAAAGTACGTTTCCTAAGGTAGGAGGATATCAACAAAACACACATCCTCACGCTGTAGATCATTATTTGGCTCCCAAGTATCAGGGATTGGGTGATTTGCTAAGAAATCTGTTAATGCTTGCCCTTTAACTGCCTTATGTAGTATGTAAACGGGGTCATACTACTTCAAGATTATAGCCCATTTTGCAAGCAGCCCACTTAGAATTGGCCTCGATAAGATATATTTGATGGGATCAGCTTTAAAAATCACCCACACTGTACGAGCCTGCATGTAATGCCTTAATTTTTGAATGGCAAACATGAGAACCAAGCAATCATATCTTTTTAATGGCGGAATAATTCAGTTCAGCCCCAATCAAAAGGCAACTTAGGTAATATATAGTTGTTTCTTTTCCTTTCTCATTTTCTTGAGTGCATAATGCCCCCAAGGGCTTTTCTTAAGTTATAATGTAGAGCACGAGAAACTTATGTATGATTGGTGCCCCCAAAACCAAGGGGTTTAACAAGTACTTGTTGATAGTGTCGAAGGCTTTTTGGCATGACTAGTCCCATTCAAATTGTGCACTCTTTTTCGTGACGTGGTAGAGTGGGTGATAACGACCAACGAGATTTGATATGAACCTTCGAATGTATTCTAAGCAACCTTGAAGATGGTGAAGTTCTTTAAGATTCTTAGAATCAGGCATCTATTTGATTGCTTTGATCATAGATTGGTTAATCTCTATTCTCGAATAATGTATCGATGAAACCCAAGAACTTTCAAAAGTGACCCCAAATGCACACTTAAGAGGATTTATCTTTAGCTGACTTCTCCTTAGTCTGTTGAAAATTTAACGAAGGTCTTGTAGGTGGTCCAATCTCCTTTTCGACTTGATCACAAGATCACTAACATAGCACTCCATTATTCTGTGCAACATGTCATCAAAGATAGTTTGCACTACTCTCTAGTTCTTCAAACCAAAGGGCGTTACATCGAGATGTCTCCAGAAGACCAAGGAACTATAGCTTTTCGCAGACTTAAAGACATCTTCTGTAGTACGCTACATAAAGGATAAGGCTTTGTGTCCCATGGTTGAATCGATCATGGGCCCAGTTTGAGCATGTGTCATGCAGATGTGAGAAGTCTACGCAGATGTGAAGTTGCCCATTCTTCTTTCTTACAGGGATAATGATTGCAATCCACATTGGGCATTTCACCTCACGAATGAATCCCGCCACTATGAGTTTGCTGACCTCTTGTTTGATTTCAGGGACTAATTCTTGGTGAAAGTGCTATTGAGGCTGCTTCTTGGGCGGAACATCTTTCCTGATAGATAAATAATGGACAGCCACTTTAGGATCAAGCCTTGGTATCTCCTTATAACTTCATGTGAATACATCCTTATACTTCGAGAGGAGATTGAAGTACTCATTTTCTTCCTCTATTGTAAGCAATGAACTTACATAGATAGGGCAAGGTTCCTTGGTAGTTTTGAGATTCAAGTCCTTTAGATTATCGATTATAGATTGTCCCCCGCCTTTACGACTTTGAAGACTCTCTGCAAGTTCTATTTCTGACTCTGAGTCTTCACATTCTTGAACTATGATATGATTAGATGAAGTCAGTTCTTCTTGCTCATCTCCTTTGTTCGTCTCAGAATTACCTTGCTAACTAGTAAAGACCATAGTGCGTCTCTTTACCCTTAGTGGACAATCTATCTTCACATCAGGGGTTGAAAACTGCTTCATGTGAGAAACGATAGAATTTTGTGTTTCGTTTCCATCACCAAGTCGATTGAAAACTGAATGCTTTTGTTCTTGGGATGGTGGCTTCGATGATTACCTTCCTTTCGCGATTCTGTTGAACACCGAGGGCTTTGGTTGTGCATGACTATTTACCATCCAGACTACAGAAGGCTTAGAATTTTCACCTTCCCCAATTCTAGTGAAGATGGATGGGCATTTATTTCCCATGGATGGTTGTAACCTATCAAATAGAAAAGGCTTTGCAGGAGGTTAAGCATTTTCCTGACTCCCATCTACTTCTTCAGCGGATATGTGTTAAACCACATACGACTTGTCCTTACATTGCCCTGATATCTTAATTGGTTGCGATGGTATATAACCAAGACCCACTTTTCAGACTTCTAGTAGGCCCCCTTGTTCTTGAATCTTCTTCTTCATTTTGTTAAGGTCGTAGGTTTCCACCTCCACTACTTTCCCGAACACAGTAGAATTGTTAAAATCATAACCTGCCTTTTGCATAAGCTTATATGCATTTGGATCGAATCCTTGCTTTGTTTGTGCATTTGGCAAGTCTTCCTCTTCGTCAAATAAGATCTTAGAAAAAGAGTCAAATCCAGAAAAACGGGGTGTACTCACCTTTGGCTAGTGCACATTTTCCATTGGCAGTGCGACACTTTTTTTTACAATACTCAAGCTAGCCCTGTTATCCTTCTTGATCGCCTCACCCCCAGCATTTCCACTTGTGCACCCATACATACATATATATATATATATATATATATATATATATATATATATATTATATGTATAATATATATATATATGTACATATATATATATATATATATGTAAATCTATATATATATATATATATATATATATATATGTATATGTATATGTGTGTGTATGTGTGTGTGTGTATCAAAAGCAAGGTAATACTCTAGCAAAATCCCAAACCATGCACAAAACACGCGCGCGCGCACACACACACACACACACACACACACATATATATATATATCAATGTGTGTGTGTGTGTGTATATATATGGATGTATGCATGTTTGTATGTATATATGGACATAGACACTCGCACACACACACATTTCAATTATTTCAAACTTAGTTTTCCAACTTAATCAATTAGAATAGAAATTTATGATTTTAGATCTACTTCGAAAAGGGGTAAGATGGGTTACCTTTGTAGTGACTAGGGGTGGCGGTAGCTAGAATTGTGATAGGGAAACGTTAGTGGTGAGGCTAGAATGATGGGTGGCTGGATTCTGGCTACCAGGACGTGGTGGCAGCTAGGGGTGTACAAAACCGGTTAATCGGAGTTTCGGTTAACCGGTTTTTCAGTTCAAAAAAATTCCGAACCGTAACTGAACCGAAAATTTCAGTTAACCGTTTTTCGGCTAACCAAAAATTTTAGTTCGTCCAAAACCCGAACCGTAACCGAACTGAAAAAGTCAATTAACCAGCTTCTCGGCTCGGTTAAGCGATTTTTGGGTTCGGTTACCGGTTAACCATTTACAAATAATAAAAAACGTATACTTTCTTACCTAAATTTTTCATTTTTTATGTTTAAGTTCTTTTTATAAAAATTAACTTTGGTTACCATTTATAAATAATATAAAAATTGCACTTTCTTATCTAAATTTTTAATTTTTTGTGTATAATTTTTTAAAAAGTAAATTTTTTTCCGGTTTGGTTAACCGCCGGTTAACCGAATTTTCAAATTATCCGAACCGTAACCGAACCGAAAACTGAAATTTTTTCCGGTACGGTTAACCGAACCGATTTTTTTGAAAAATTTGTTCGGTTAGCCGGTTTTTCGGTTCGATTTTTTAAATTTTTCAGTTTCGAGTTTTTTTGCACACCCCTAGCAGCAGCATTGGACTAGGGGGCGGCTGGGCTTCCTTGTCTAGCACTTCTATGAGATAAGGGAAGAGAAGCGGAAAAGAAAGGTCCCGGCGACATTGGTTGATGACAGTGGGCAATAGCGGCAAGGTCCCGGCAGTGATAGTAGTAGCAGCGAGAGGATGAAAGTGATTGACTTACTGGGTGTGTTATATGCTAGTTATTATTTTTTCGATTTTGAGGTTTTGAAAATAAATGAAATAATTTCCCTCCTCTTCCTTTAGTTTGGGCTAGGCGATCAAAACCTACCTTTTCTTCTTTTTTCCCCTCCTTTTTTAATAACAATTTAAGTCTTTTCACAATTAAATTTGATCTATCTTAAGCCTTGATTTTCCACATGGTCGAATTATGACATCACATTTGCCTAAATACTATTTGCCATTTTTATTTTTATTTGTTATATGATTTCCTTTTTCTTAAACATTAAGTGATTGGGTTAGTCCATGCTGCAATCAAGTATTATTCGGACGCATATGTGTGTCTATACACAAATATGTATCTTTAAATAATTTTGTCTGCTTAAATATGTTTTAAAAATTTCACGATTTCTTAGATTACTCAATTCAAGTGGTTTCTTTGTTGTGATTCAAATTTGTGTGATTCTCTACTGTAATTAATTAACATGATGCTCATATGAGCAATGCAAGGTTAGTTGAACATAATTAAATAACAGGTGTTGCAGTGGGCTAATCATCAATTCTTACATCTATTCTTGGTATCTATAGTCTAGTAGGGGTCTAGATGTTACATATTGTGTCAAAGCCAACCCACAATAATGAGCAGTCAACTAGCATGGCAAAGATTCTCATATTGGACTATTGGTTACAGGGATACATAAGATGGCCGATGCATGAGATACAATAAGGGCATTGTTCTTTTCAAGTTGCTGTAATTGTAATAACCCAACATATGGCGTAAAATGAGACTTAAGAACCTAAAGTGATTATCTATATCACCAAAGATGCACCTTCCTTTTGGTGCTCTCACTTCTAATAACTCTACAATTTAGCATACTTGCTATGGAATAGTTTTGGGATGCGCGATACCCCAAGAAGGCTTTGTGATGAATTGTGGGTCCAGTCAATGATTCTTGAAACTGTTCTAAATATCAGTTCGCAGTGTAGGAGATGGCCGAGGAGTTACATCACTAATTCCTGATAGGTTGAAAAATGATTGTTTTTTGTTTTAATCTGATTTACAAAGTAGTTATTCCACCTTCACATGCTAACACTATGAAAAAACATGATATTCAACTTATTTCAAATTCTTGTGTCCCCCCCAACCCCCCCAAAAAAAAAAAAAAAAGAAGATGATCTCTTCAATGCCTGAATGTAAGCGAAGGTTATCAGCAACCTAGACATATCTATTTTTTTAGTTAGATTTAGGATACAATAATTTGGATTTTTTTTTCCCATTATAAAGTTTAGTTCATTTTGGTTGATTTGTATTATACTTATTTTGTTATCTAACTATAACCAATGGTTATCACCAACCTACACAGACTTATTTAAGTTAGATTTAAAAATAATAATTTGGATTATTTTTGCCGTTATAAAGTTTAGTTCATTTTGGCTTTGTATGTTATACTTTTTTTTGTTATTTGGTTGAATCAAAATGATTTGGCATGCTAACAACAACATATATAGTGAATCAGCGATACAGTACGATTTTCCTATTAATTTTAGAATCTAATAATCTCAAGTTCGCAGGTTTGAAAATAATAAGTTGAACTTATGATAATGGCTTCCAATAGTCCGTAATTTTAGGTGGATTATTTCTAGTGACCACCACCGAGACCAACTCAGTGGATGTATGGCATGGCGATGGCAGAGTCTAATGTGGTGGTGGTTATTAATAAAATATTACTTTTTGATAAATCAACAATGCTATGAGTTAAAAAGATTTCATAATATTTCTCTTCTTTTTTCCTCCCGTAAATGCAAAATCCAATTATTTTTTTAAAATTTTTATATTTAAAATAATAAAAATAGTACTCTATATATATATATATATATATATATATATATATATATATATATATATATATATATATATATATATATATATATATATATATATATATATATATATATATATATATATATATATATATATATATATATATATATATATATGCTCCTCTCCTCCTCCCAGTCACCCCCGCCACTGTTTAGCGACCAGCAGCATCACCAACGCCAGATCAGGAGTCATCTCCAGCCGCGGACCCCGGAGGCCCTCAAACACTCCAGTCACGCTGCCACCATCAGCAACGTCGCCAAAGAGTAGAGACCTTGAAATGGCAGCCACTGTCGTAAGTTGGGCGTCAATTCTTGGCGGCAAGCCTTCTGTTTCCTCAAATTTGTTCAATTTTGGCAAGCAGCCCCTCTTTTTCGTCATCCTCTACCCAAATTGTAACATTTCATTCTTTCACTTGCCGATTTAATGGCTTCTCCGGTGGCTAGAATAAAAATGAAAACCCAATATCAAAAACGAGTAATGTGGGGAAGGTCAAACCATCCGGAGTAGTATGAACTTTAGGCTCTATTCGGTCTTACAAACTTTGGGGGAAAGAAAAGTTAAAAGAAAAAAATATAAAGGAAAAAAAAGTAGAGAGGAAATGAGTTTTTTCTCTTATTTGAATTGAGAAAACAATATAAGAGGTTGGATGAGAAATTTGGATGTTGATGAAGTACTTCAATCATATTGATATTATCTAAGTAATGTGAGGTTGGAGGAGGTCAATTATTCTTTTAGGAACTTTTCTTAAACGTTCCTGACAATTTTATAAAAAAAATTTTTACTTCTTATTCCTAATAATTTTTCTACCTAATTTTCCTCTATATTTATTTCTTTGTGATTTTCTCTAAACCAAGCATAAGAAAAAAAAAAATTAATTTTTCAAATTTTTTTTCTTTCCACCAAATTTTTCAACGGTTGGATCACGGGCAGGAAATTTGACCCGCTATCCAAGCGAAGCCCAGCATCGTTGAGCCTGCCTCTTGCCAGTCAGTCCAGCCCTTCTCCACAGTCCGCCGTACGCGACTTTTCTTTTTTTTTTTTTTTGCCACGTCCCCTCTAAAACGACGTCGTTTTAGGGGGCGAATCTGCTTTTTTTTTTTTAATCGGGAAGGAGCACGGAAAAGGGGGAGGGGAAAAGGGAAATTGCTATAAATGGAGGAAATTAAACTAATATAGCTGTTTAATTTATACAGTAAATGACTAGCACGGAATTTAAGTGGGGCAAATTTCCTGCTATGCAAACAAATCCAATTCAAACAAAACTTTCCTTAATTTTTTTTATAACTGTTTTTATTGGAGGAAATTAAACTAACATAGCTGTTTTTGTAAAAATTTCATTGTAAACAGACGTATTGTGTTCTTCTTTTTTTTTTTTAATTTCAAGCATTTATTATTCTAGTTTTTTTATTTTGGTTTGATACCATACTTTAAAAAAAATTCATTAGGTGAATTATTCAATTTTTGAAAAAATATCGTCATGTAGTAATCTACAATTTTACACACAAATACAAAAAATAAATGTCTAACACCACATAAAAGAAGAGATTTCTTCTTTTATTATATTATATTATGTGAAAGTCTTTTTTATAAAAAAAATTCATTATTATAGATGAATTATTCAATTTTATAGAAAGTATCGTCATAAATAATCTATAATTATTCACACAAATACACAAAATAAAAGTCTGCAACCAAATAAATATGTTTGTGGTTGCGTCCATATGCATTATTTTATTTGGTGATCCAAGTTGGTGATTCAAGGGAGGTAGAGAAGATAAAAAAGGTTGGATTGTGGAGTGATGTGGAGGATATAAACCCCCATTTATGATCCAAACTTTTGAATTACCATTATAAGTGCTCTTAGACAGGCATGGTGGTGTACGGTAGAAGTTGGCATGGGGAAGCGAAATAAAATTGGAGAAGAAAGAGAATTTGAGAGCTCGACGGTGGTATGAGCTTGGTGCTCATCAACGGCTTTGCATCGAAAAAGGTCGTGGCATCGGGTGCAAATTTATAGTGGCCTATGGGCGTGGGTTGCATGAGTCAGCTTTCAAAATGGCCATCGCCTATTGCAAATGTGAACATGTTGGCGAAGGACTGCGAAGAGGGGGCCAGGGAAGGCGCTTGGGTGTTTTTTTTTTTAAAAAAAAAGTCAATACATCTGATGTGTGCAACATTGGATCAACAAAGCCCTTTTTTTAATTAAATTGCATCAATATGTCTCATAGGACTCCGCCACTACTACAGTAGATCTACGATGAGTCGGATTCGATGGTGGTATATTAGAAATAATCCACCCAAAAGTATAAACAAAAGCTATTTTCTAATTTCAGCTTAGTACTTTCCGAACCCCACAAAGTTGATTGAATTCCAAAAATCCATTTTCCTACCAAATTTATTAGCATGTTCCCTAATGACCTTAATTGAGATCAAAGCGTAGCTTCGTACACGTCTAGCTACCCCCTTCTAGTGCTAGCCTTATATTAGCTCTTATACAGTGAAATTAGTTGTTTAGATAACTAATACATATTTAGGTAACAGATAATTGTTTTGGTAATGAATATATAACTGGTTTAATTTGTCCATTAATTGATAGATGTTTAAAATGAGCGGTTGAAAAAAGTGTATTTGGTAAATTTTACTATTAGATTAGCTAATTAATACAAATTGACATCAAAAGATATGGATAATTTTTGAAAAATAAAATTAATGAAGCATTTTTTTAACGACAATTTTGAAACTCTACTTTTAAAAGCCAAAAGCTGACTTAATTAATTAGCTTTTTTGAAAATGTTATTTAAAATGCTAAACACTAAATCAAATGTTATTTCAAATATTAAGTTGCTAAACACTAATATTTAATTGATTATTGTTTTGATTTAGTCAAGATGATAAATAATATTGATGAACACAACTTTAATGAAGAATAAATACAAGGCTGGCTCTGCTAAAAATCCCTAAATTGAAATGCAAATCCTACAAATGATAAAATTATGATAGGTTTAGATATTTTAACACTTATTTTTCTCAAATAAGCTTTTAAAGATTGGATCGAGTTAATAAAAAAGAAGACGACGACGACGACTGCAGAATTTCGCCTCTTACGAATGAATAGCTAGTTCAATTTTGGCTACAAAAGAATTGAAGAGTGAGAACAACTTTCTTCTGGAGGGAAAAACAATGAGATTAAACTCAATCTAAAGATGCAATAAAAATGTCTAACGACCATTTACAAATAATTTGCTGAATAGGAAAAAAAGAAGAAGATACAGATATAGTACATTTCTAGCACCGTGCCGTAGTGGGAACCTGAATAAGAATCAAATCTAACTTATGCGACACTTAGAAGTAACTGGAATTTCCTAGGAGTAACTCAAACATGTCATCAGGCGACAGAAGTGTCGTGCCCCCAACAAGAAGTTGTAAATCTGGCCTCCCGCTTTCGCACAATGCTTCAAAAGCCTCACGTACCTGGCCCCATGGTGAGAACGTCAATACGTGTTTTAGGAGCATAGAAGAAGAATATCTCTTAAGTCGAACCAGTAAATACTCTGCTCAGATGATTGTTTAGCTTCTAAAACGTGCTTTTAAGCTAGGCTTTCAGCTATGGTCATTTACACATGTCAAGGCATACGAGTGCTGCCAAGCATAGTCGCTAAAGCTTTAGAAGACGTAGGATCAAATCCAGTTGGCATTAGCTCTTCTGCTTCCTATGAACCCAAAAACAACCAAAAAAAAACGAAAAAAAAAAAAAGAGCCTAGGCATCGGAGGTTGCAACTTCTGGAAAATTTATGGTCATTTATACATGTCAAGGCATACGAGTGCTGCCAAGCATAGTCGCTAAAGCTTTAGAAGTTACCAAAGACGTAGGATCAAATCCAGTTGGCATTAGCTCTTCTGCTTCCTATGAACCCAAAAACAACAAAAAATAGGGGGGAAAAAAAAAAGAGCCTAGGTATCGGAGGTTGCAACTTCTGGAAAAGTTCACATGTATTTGGTCTAAAATGAAGCATGGGTTTGCTCAAAACCATATTGCATTACCAAGGGTCTGAAATGATGAGTTGAAATGAACAATCAGGTTCAAGGCGGAGAGGAAAAGATACAAAGTATGTCTTATCAAACTATAATTGGGAGTTTATTTGGAGATTAGTAGATAATATGGTTGCCGCAGACTACTTCATTAGAAAAAAACTTTACACGTAATCAAAAGGTCCATGCTGAGAAAAGCAAAGAGGAAGGAATGACAATGAGATTAACCATGAACATACTAACAGGTATAAAAGCAGGTCAGCAATGTCTTACCTCCAAACCATTGATGCCTCCTATAACAAAAACAAGGATAACATTTTGGTCTGCGAGACTAGGCTTTGACTGCAAATATTTAAAACTGGATATTAGAATGACGGGATCAGGAATTGGTTTTACTTCCATAAAGCTCATTTCCATACTCACCTGACCAAGGCCAAATCTTCCAAAACCACTTTTGAAAAGCCTCCCCACGGCTGATGAATGATGCTCTAATCCAGGTATATCATGTTTAGCCAATGCCTGTACTAACAACTTGTAGATCAGCCCTTTACTTTCAAAAGAATCACCCCCAATACCAAAATCTGAGCCAAAGGGACCTTCCTTCACTGGTGCATTTCTGTTCTTTAGACCAGATAGTTTATGCAGGAATCTGAAAAGGTTATCAACCTTATCACGTAACTCTAGTTTGACCTGTATGTCATTATATGTTTGTTCTTGGTTACTAGGGCTTTCAACATCTTCATCGCCCCACTTACCCCACTGATCATCATCAAAGTCATCTATTGATATTTCTTCTGTTGGCTTTTTTTCTTGTGAACTGACCTTGGCCCTGTACGCTGTAAGCTGCTCTGCAAGACTATCAACAAACTTTAGTTTTGCTAATGCAGGGTTCTCAAAGATAGCATCAACTATAGCTTCCTTCAATAGATGCTCCTCTTGCCAAGAGAAAGGGCTAGTCGATCCTGTTGTTGGGAAATTTTCACCCGCCAAAATATATCCAATTATTGTCAAGAGTAAGGCATCTTTAAAGGAAATTAATCCTTGGGAAGAGTTTGGTTTTCCACCTTGAGATCCATCCAAGATACTTTTGTTAATCAAATCATTTATTTGAGCAGAAAGACTCTGACTCGTGTCTCCAGCACACACATGCAACATTTTCTCTGCACTGATAAAAGCATCCCATTTATCGCAATTTAATTCATCGAGAGCAGCCAGCAAAGCTGCAGTCAACTGGATAATGCCTTTATTTCTCAATATAGTAGGGTCATTTTTAGCCAGGGCTTTTACAAGGGCTTGCAATTCTGACTTTGAAGCAGAACCAGGACGAGCCTTCACATTCACTGAAATATTCTCCTTACGCAAGGTTTCTTGAAGCCACTTCTTGACAAGTACCGCCCCATCCTTCATTCTTCTATCCAATACAGCTTCCAGATAAGGTGTTCCTCGAAAATTTTCGGTGGCTATAAACGACCCATCAAGCAGGTGTTTTACATCGTCAAAACACTTGTCATCCTGAATTTTAGGGCTAAGGTCAATTAGGTCCTGGATCTTTGAAGCAGAGTTGTTGAAGTCCCACCCACGAAGTATGGCTTCTATGCCTTCCAGTAGCCGAAAATTATCATCTCTGGAATCTTCGTTAAAAATAACGTCAAGGGATACCCGAACATCAAGTGGTGCGCGCTGCAGGCGAGAAAGACTGGGCTTTGCATGGTCTTGTGAACTTCGTGCAGGTGGAGGGATTGGTGATCTGTCTCTATGAGGCAAAGCAGAAAATATTCGGTCAAAAAGGGAATCTCCATGACAGCATGGGGTCAGAAGATCCAATGTGCGATCAATCAGCAACAAACTAGCTGATCTTTTGCGACGGCCTACATCATAAAGACTTGACATGTCTGTTAACATCCTTCCAACCACTTTCGACATGTCTCCAAACGAGAATATCTCCAATTTCAGATCCATCTATGCATTTTGAATAAACAAGACAATTATAAAACGAAAGACAGTTGATAAAGAGCAATGACAGTAAAGTCAATACAAAGAGTTCGCCTGAGCATAGTACAAGACATGGAGATATGCGCAGAGCACAATGCTTGCTTGAGATTCTTGCAATAAATTAAATTCATCAGGAGGAAGAGACTCATTTGCTTTGTCTTGGATACTTGTTCGCTTACTCTGTCCAGAAATCTAAATATTTTTCCTGCTAAATAGCTAAAACGAGTAGTCCCACACTCATTTGCTCTGTCTTGTTGGCTTACTCTGTCCAGAAATCTAAATATTTTTATTGGTAAATAGCTAAACGGGTACAACCACACAATAAGTATATAGCACTGTCAACCCAAACCCAAAAACAATTCCTGTAAACTACGCAACCTACATTTCAGAAAAAGGAAGAAACCACAACTTTCATAAAATGTTTTAGTATTAAAAATCTAGAAGACCTGTATTCAGCACATAACAATCCATGACACCATCTCAAATACAGGTGAAAGGCCCATAACCAGAAAGCTGGTCGAGCATCTCAAGCATAATCCAAAGCAAGGGAGGAAAGCTAGATCTTTCTAACTAATGTACAGTAAGTTCAATGGTTATGTCCCATCAATTTCATTACCTAATTACCCTAGTGACTTTAATGAATTGTGGGTTTTAATTTATAGAGAAAAGCAATTGTCTGTGGGGTTACTGCTGCAAATCTTGTTCAATGTAATCCATATATGACTCACTGATTTTGCACTTAGTATCTTTGCTTCCAGGGTAAGGCTACAAACAACTGAATCTCTTTAGACCTAGCTAAAGCAGGATCTGAACCTTTTTTGGGGGGTTTTTTTGTTTGGGGGGGAGGGGGGGTACGTAATTCGTAGTTAGAGGTTAAACCATCTGCTTTGTCATTATATATGCTTTTAGAAGTCTAACACTGAGGGGGGGGGGCAAAAGGGAAAACATCAACAAGAGGCACTGGACTAGGACAAAAAGAAGGGGGGGGGGCATCACCTGACAAGCAAGGTAGTGCAGGAAATGGGCTGTAAGAGTTGCACCAGGGATAGCATCTTCGCTATCAAAAATCACACCTGTGCTCAGCGGCGGCAATCCAGGGCTAAGTGAATCCTTACGCCCAACAGACAATGCAGCTTGAGCAACTGATCCTCCAGAAGGTAAGACGAAAACTCTTGGTGAAAGAGGACAAAATATCATAGGGAAGTGCCGCACAGAGACAACCAACTTTTGCTCTCTGTGATGGACATTTGCTGAACTGGGACTGGAGACAACATGAGAAATATCTCTCTCTTCAAGTTCAGCCCATCCTCCTTCTTCAGAGGCTGAATTTTCAGGAAAGTTCTTTCCATCCAACTGGTCAAGCGTTTTCTTCTGCTTATTTGTAAGCTCTTCATAATCTTGGACAAGCAAAGTTTCATATTCACGATATGCATCTGGACCCAAAGGTGAATCAGGATATGCAGAATGTGCCCCCTGAGGATGATAAGTGGAAAATTGAGCTTTTGAACACCTCATCAAGGCAAGCAAACACACCAACTAGTTGAATGAGATTTAAAAAAAAAAAAAAAGCAGGGCATTCTGTCTGTCTTTTACTTTTAAAATCCTAACTGATGTACAGTTGGAGAAGCTATTAAGGATCATAACTAGTACCACCTTCCAACACCCCAACCCCCCCCCCCCCCCAAAAAAAGGAAAAAAAACTACAGAAGAGGTAACCCTGGTTTTTGTAAACCTATTTTAGGACTCTAGTTTTTAAACTAATTCTGAGGTACTTTAAATGTGTGAAACTAATTCACAGGGTCTTTTCACATGAAAAGTGTAATTCCCATTCATTTTTAAAAATAATGTAAAAAAACCCCCTTTAAAAATTTCAAAAATGATAAATTTTTTTACTAACATAACAAAATATTTACATAAATTCACCAAGCAGTTTCACAAAAGTAAAAATTTGTTGAGATTTATCCATTCTCACTCCTCTTCATCTTCATCTTCATCCACCTTCATCCTCTCAATCACTCTCATCACTCCTCATCTCTCCCATCACCAAAGCACTGCCACCAACACCACCTCCCTTAACCAATTTCCTTCACCGAAATTTCCCGCCACCGTCCGATTACTCAGCCCCCCTCCAACACTATCCACCATCAATCATTAGAGAACAGCCACCATGGCCGTCGGCGCTCATAGCCACCACCACACAGTGCCGGCGTCGCACCACCTTTTCCTCGTCCCCTCCCGCCGCTAAAGAGACAATTTTTAAGCTGATTGAGACAGACCTTAGCCTTGGCATAATACCTTCTTCTTCCTTCTCCCCTTAGCATCCTGCTAGCTCTTTTCCCTTAGCTGTGCCCCCCCCCCTTCTCTCACCCCTTGCTATTGGAGATCTAAAATTGAATATTTTCAATGCGAATTTCAAAATTTGGATTACATATTTAAAACTTTCTTATTGAAGAATTTCAATTTTTCAAACTTGTAATTTTGACTGGTGGTGGATGTGGTGGTTGGTGGGCGCTAGTGTGAGGGATTGGTGGTGGTTTTGTGGGGTTGGGTGGTGGATGGTGGATGTGGATGGTTTCGATTGATGAGAGAATTGATAGGATGGCGAGATGGGGGTGAAGATGACGAAGGCTGAGAGTGATGCTTGATCTCAACAATATTTATTTGTTTTTGTAAAGTTTTTTTGTGTGTGTAAGTTTTAGCACTATTTTTCCTATTAGTTTTGTACAAATTTATTCAATTTAAAATTTTATTAAGTTTTTACATAATCCTTTTTCATAAAAGGAGTAAATTCTCTGTTTCAAGTGAAAAAGAGGACCTAATAAATTTAGTTTTTCGCACATAATTTAGGTACTGACTTAGTTTCAAGGGTCTTTAAAATAGTTTTTTTTCAACGAAAACTTATGTGCACTTCTGTGTAGTTTTTTGCTCCCTCCCCCCAGGAAAAAATGGGTGGGGAGGGCAAAAGAAAGAAAAAGAAAATACTAACAGTAGCGAAATTTGGGATCAAAGAGAGGAAGCTCGTAACTGTGAAAGCAAGCAGAGTTTCAGGAGAAAAACTCAGCATATATGTGAATATTTTAAAATAACGAAGGCTTTGGTGTGAGCTTAGCAGCTTAATGTGTAGCGTTGTGTAATCACTTAACATACATGATGTCATCACACCACTTTGTTTGCTACTCTGTGACTTCCATTCCAGTCAGCACCTGCAAGGCGAGCGAATATAACTTCATCAAAAATGTTCCTCTATTAAAATACCACTTAAAGTCCATAATGGCCCAACTAGGATTACAGCACCCTTTTTCCCCATTAATGACCAATTCATCCTAACTCCTCTAAAACATAAGCCATTTCAGTTAGAAATCAATGAACCGAAATTAACATGGAGGCCTTTCCTCTAATTGAAACTACTTCAGACTGCCACGTCCATCATCCCATTCTGGATTTTCCATACCCTAGGAAGTTTCATCATCCTGAGTTTTAGCATCATGTCCACCAGATTCAGGACTCCAACAATTCAAACCACAAAAACAGAACCCAAGCTACACAAAATCATTAGGCCTTTTTTTTCAATTTAAAAATCAGTTGATAGGGCGCCTACTTCAATCTTCATTTTCATTTTAACTCACTTTGTTACAAGCAACTTTACATTAAGCCAACCGTGAATTGATATAATCACTTCATCTGCAGCATGCACCACAATTCCCCAGGGGCAAACAAAATTCACATGTAAACAAAGGTTTTGGCTTAAACCCCCAACCCCCCGCCCGCCCCCAAAAAAGGAAAAAAAGGAAGTAGGAGGAAAAAAAGGTCAAATTTGTTAGGTTCCATTACCACATTATATGTCATAATATAAAAGATTTCCACCACAGAAAAAGTAGAAGACCTCAACCCAAGCAAAGACCTAATGATCAAGAACCTTTGCAAAGATCAAATGCTTAGTCCCCATCAAGATCACATATAAAACAAAGGTTTTGGCTTCCATCTAGCTGAGAAAATCAAAAAGCATGCTGTGTAATACATAATCTACTGAACACTCACAGCAACCAGCAGTCCCCTCAAGAGCATCATTTACAAAATACAACATAAACAGCCAAGATACAAAGGCAAGATATCACCGTCTCAAGGAAACATGCTCTCCAAGACTACTATAGCTTCGTACTCCTGTCCCAATAGCAATGAAACTGCTCAAGGGAATTGGCAACTCTCTGTGCGTACCAGCATCGAGGTATACACGTAGCTCCCTGTAGGTTTTCTGATATCTCTCATGGTTAGTTTTAAGTGAGAGGTTTAAGTTTACTAGCTAAAGTTTTAGTTAGCTTGGCAACGGCGCTGAATTCCTGTAAGTAAAATATGAGTTAAACTCACTTGGAGATTCTACTGATACATCATGTTAGTAGTATGAGATAATGAACTGAATCAAATCTTTTAGCACCAAAGGGAAGAGAGCACAAACGAGACCGAATAAGTGAATAAGACAGCATTGTTTTGGTCATTAATTAGCTTGCCATGTCAGAGTCAATTCATACATCAAACCATTTCAATTAATTTATATATCTCAACGACCAAACCTAATCTTCATTAAAGCATGGAGAGAGAAAAATAATGTGAAGATAGAAATCTGTTAAGTGTTTAATGCAGAGTTGTTTTGCAATTCTATGCCCTTCTGCAGGCTTGGAAATTTTTTAAATCCGCTATTATTCTCCTCATCCTATCTTCCTCCACTATTGTGGGTGCAGTATGCTAGTATCCCATAGCCAGATCACAGCTATACTCTCATTTTCATTTTTGCTTTGGTTCCTTTTTTATTCACTCTGTCGAGCAGGATGAATCAAACTATTTTCATCTATTTTATAGGGTCCATTGTATAGGTGTTATGAATCAAATTCAGACTATTGCTCTACATTAAAGTCAAGGGACTTTGCATAGAATACAAATTGCAGCAAATAATGGAGACTAATTTGGCCTGTTCTAAAGGAGTTGCCTTCTAGAACGATCCGAAATCTTCGTCCATCTATGACTAATGACTTTCCAAGATCCATTTTAAAACGTGGCAGGACCATTGAGACCGTGTTGAGACGTAATCTTCATACGGAATTACAATCAAGGACTATCCATAAATTCCATCACTTTTATTAGTTTTCTTCCGCCTAGCAGCATAACATCAAGCATCATGTATGAGTAATAGCCCAAAGACTTGATTATTCGTATAACCAAGTCCAAAGGGTTTCAAACCAAATATCAAACCAGAAGCTCATGAATTGTAAGCCAATATCAATCAGCTGACCTACTACACTCTGCCTTAGATGCAATATCTCAAAACAATGTCGACTCGACATTATGTGACTAAATTCTAGTCATCCAACTCGACATTCTTTTACGCTTAATTTTTAAGTCGAAATCAGTCCAATTTTCCACCAAAGGAAAACAAGAAGGGAGGCATTTACTGGTGACTTGAGGTTCACGGGAGGAGTGATTACATCGACCATAGCATGTCTAAGGGAAAATACTCGTCCTAAAGATGCACAAATCTCCCCTACAAAATAAAAGCACGAATTGGTATAAGAGCAGCAAATTGCAAGAGAAATACCAAATCGATCAGGCAAGAAACCCCATACAGTTCAAACGAAGATAGAAATAAACAACAAAAGTCCGAGAAGAATTTTCTTTCAAATCTGCGATGTCCAGAAATTCGTGTAAATCCAAGTACATAGAAAGGATAAGTTATTCATATTCGTGTGGATAGAAGGACTAATACTCAGTTGTTTCAGAATGTAATATCGTAGGCAGGAGCTCCGGCGACGACATGGATGACCTCGACCGAGAGTAACACCAGAGTAGAGTGAGAGAGAGAGAGAGAGAGGAGAAGGCAAGAGCTTAGGCTGTGCCCTGATTCTTCGTGGGCCGACAGTTTGCTGATGATGTACCTCTTTAGGTGGAACCTGATAGTCCTCGGACAAACGCTGAACAAGCAAGGCCAACCATTTTGTTTTGGGCCTCAATCCAGACGATTAGTGAGGGAGACCTTCCCCCAATCCCACAAAAGTCTTGTAAATATCTACATAGATGTTTGTTGTGTGTGTTGTCTATAATATTATATCATTTATTACACACACCACCTACATAAACATATAAGTTGTAATTATGTTTCATATTTGTTTTCCATGGAAAGAATTTTAATGATAGAAAACAAAACAGTTGCCATGAGTGCCAAAATTCACCATATACAAGAATCCAATAGAAACCTAGCTCTAAAAACCAAAAACCAAACCAACAAAAATCCCAAGAAATTATTGCTGAAACCCGATGTATGATCTCAAAGATTTATACAAAAAAATAAAAACAAAACAATAAAAGATCTTCTAGGCTTTTCGAATCGTAATCCCGTTCTTTCTTTTTAATTAAAAAAACAAAAGAAAGGTTGATTTGTTAGTATCCTTTGCCAATGCAGCTATAATAACCCTCAACAATCACACCGTTTTGGTCCCCCCTCGTTATGGCAATGTATTCTTTTCCGTCCTCCTCAGCAACTTCAAATTGTGCTAGTGATCATTAAGGGAGAATCCATGAAGAACAGACCACTCCACGCTGGTATGTTCTAATGTGTTGCACATTAGCAAGAGACCTGTTGGAGGCTCTCATAGTGGACCTTGAGAACATTGTTGCAATTCCTAATGATATTTTCTTAGTATATTTAAGCTATTTCCAATATTGGATGGGCATTTTTTGATGAATACTAATTTTCGTTATGAAACGTTAATTTTCATGAGGCTTATGTAGAACTAAGCAACAAAAGTCACTACATTTAATTCTTATAACTGACTTGACGTTTATGCACAAAATTACAATGAATATTTGCAGAAAGATGATGGCATTTGACAATTGTGGCTAAATTTTTTGAAATCATTAGTATTTGGTGAAATTCATTAGCTTGATGAAAATTCATCAGTTTAGTATAAAAACTCCTCGCTAAATATTTGATGTCATTGTTCCTTATCCATATACTCTTTAAATGAAAGTTTAAATACTTGTATCCATTAGTGTTTTTTTTTTTTTCAAGCTAAAATTGGAAATCCTATTACGGGCAAAATGAGTCATCGGCTATATTAATTCATCGTTATATGTTAATACGTTTGAGTCAGATGTAATGAATTTTAACTAAAAGAGACGATCCATAAAATAAATTGATTTTAATTGATTATTCTATCAAAAAGTATGCATAAACACGCACAATTCATCAAATGAAGGTGTAAAATTCATCATAACAACAGATCATTACTTACAAATTTCATGCAATTAAAAGAAATTCATCAGTTGATAACCAAAATTTAGAAGCACATACTAGTTACAGTCCGCTGGAGTACAAATTTGATACTCAAGAGTACGATATTAATTTTGCGTTCAACGACCCGTAAAAAATGGCCACTTGGGCAAGTACGATCCTTAGAGTTGGTTATGTTTGTTGCAAAATCATCCATGGAAAAAGCCACGTGTGATGATTGCTAACAGCTATGCATCACTATGACTTCGTTCTTTTTTTTTTTTTTTTTTTTTTTGGGGGGGGGGGGGTGTGAATGTATCAATTTGTGACTCCCTTGTCCTTTCTTTCTGGCAATTTCCCCATTTTCACACACTTTAGGTATTCCTTTCGTCTTCTTTCTTTTTTTTTTTTTTTAATACACAAAGGGAAGAATTCATTAATCATTAATAATTTGTCAGAAGGCATTACAATTTACGATCGACAAAAACAAAAATAATTTCTTCAAATTAAATTACAATATTTATCTCAATAAAACTAACTTACACGATGACCGTTCATCTTCCCACTCAAATCGTTGTTTCTTCATACAACTTGCAGAAAAGATCAACAGAACTATTGTAATTTTCCATTGGTGAAAGATATGCTGATTTAATATCGTTTTCTTGAGCCAAATATTCTTTTAACATGAAAAATTACAGTTGAAGTGTCGACGCTGTAGGCATAAAAAAAAAAATTAAACATGTGCCACATCACTAAATAATTTAAATTAATTAATGTTGGCTAGTCCAATTAATTAATTTAATTATTTAGGTCCAGAAGATCACCAAGTCAACGGCCCAAAGAAGTATCAAGTCAACGGTCCGATAAGATTATCAAGTCAATGGCTCAGTGAACTACCAAGTCATCAACTTAAATAGACTTCCAAGTCATCGGCCTGAGTTCAAGGCCCATCTATCGACCTAAGAAGGCTATTAATCCGCAATTTCTAAAAGAGAGGAGAGGCTTCTCCCTCTAAATATAGCTTCATCCCCCCTCATTCGGAGATAGAAATTCTCTCACACAGAAAACCCTCTAGAAAGAAACAATAAGCACATCAAAACGTGTCGTTTACTCTAGAGATTGAAGTACGCACTTGATGGAGATTCAAGCTACTTCAGCCCTTCATCAAGTCACAAACAAGAGATCGAATCAGAGGAGTTTAATTTGTTCATTTATAACAAAATATTCAAAGATTGTACCCATTTTTAAATTATAAATACAAAAATTGAATTTGTTCCATATTTCTTATCTTAATTCGATTTAGACTTGAAATTTGTGGTTACAAATTTTTGGCACGCCCGGTGGGACCACTCTGCCTCTCATCTCCTTCTCTTGGAAATATAGAATTTTCAACCAACTCTTTACAAGGAACATATGGCCACAAGGAATACCGTCTCTCTACCTTTAAAAAAGAAATCCGAATCTTTCCAACAAAGATCCTCCAACTCTGACACTACCTCCAGTAAGCAAAGCACCGGAGTGGTGACAAGAAACATGGCGAAGGCTGCAGCAGCCACTGTCACTAAAAGAGCAGTTGCAATTGCATCCTTGCATTCGACCGATAACGCTAACTCCAACATGCGTGACAGAATTAGTAAAGTTCCGTCTGTTGACCCTCTCAAGGAGAAATCCATTCAGGAAATAAAGATAAAGCATCAATCTCTATTTTTTGAAGCAGAAGATTATTACAGCAGCGATTCTTCTGCGTCGTCACCGAGAAGAGTAGCCCTTCCACAATCTGAAGCTGAATCATCCCCTACCGCCATCATGCCTGCTATGATGGTAGGAGATGTCAATTTTAAAGAAGAGTTTGCTAGCAAGAAAGCCACGTTAGAAAGGCTCTCTAAGGAGAGTGCAGAAAAAGATGCACGCATCAAGCGCCAAGAGGAACATATTACTAAGTTGCTGAAGAAACTGGACAAAGGGCCACGTGCATCATCCAATAAAGGTACAAGCAACGATGAGGATGAAAAAGGGTCCAATCCAAGCGAGACTTCTGAAGATGATGGCAGGTCAAAGAAGGGCGACAAGCCTCAAAATGACTCATCTCTAAGCGCAATGACTTGTGAACAAATCCAGAAGTTGATTACCGATCCTGTCAAAACTCAGCTAGGGGTCGCTTCACGGAAGAGCCATCTCTACACCAAACCTTACATGAAGAGGATTAATGCTCTTCGTATGCCTTATGGTTACCAACCTCCCAAGTTCAACCAATTTGATGGAAAAGATAACCCAAAACAACATGTTGCACACTTCATTGAGACATGCAATAATGCCAGTACTAGCGATGACTTACTGGTGAAACAGTTCGTTAGGACTTTGAAGAGCATCGCGTTCGACTGGTATACCGATCTACTATCCGAGTCCATTGATAGTTGGGAGCAGATGGAATAAGAGTTTTTGAACAGGTTCTATAGCACCCAGCGCACTGTTAGTATGACTGAGCTAACAAATACTAAACAGTGGAAAGACGAACCTGTTCTTGACTATATCAACCGTTGGCGCTCACTCAAACTCGAGTGTAAGGATCGATTATCTGAGACTTCTGTGGTAGAGATGTGTGCTCAAGGCATGGAGTGGGACCTACTTTACATCCTACAGATGAGCAAGCCTAGGACTTTCCAAGAGTTGGCTACTAAGGCGCATGACATGGAGATGATGATAGCTAACCGTCGCGGAAAAGCTTTCCCTACTTTTGACGCAAGGAAGGACAAAGGTGACTTCAAGAAAAATCCTAAGTCCTCCAAGAGCTCCGCCAAAGAGTCCATGTCGGTCACCACAAGCGAACCGATTCGGATTTCAAGGAAATCCAGAGTAGAGGAGAAGCAACGCCCACCAATGAAAGAAGTTGGGAAGAAGCGCCCTACGTTAAAAGAACTTCAAGAAAGGAAGTACCCATTCCCTAACTCAGATCTGTCAGGCATGTTGGATGATTTGTTGGAAAAGGGTATCATTGAGTTACCGCCATCAAAACGCCCCAAAGAAGCAGGCAAGGTGAATGACCCAAAGTATTGTCGGTATCACAGGGTCATTAGTCACCTTCTAGAAAGGTGCATAACGCTCAAGGAGCGTATTATGCAGTTAGTTTAAGATGAAACGATCATCCTAGACTTGGATGAGGCAGCTGAAACCAATCACACGACAATTTTGTGTGAGCATTGTGACCTGGCTCCTGCAATGAAAGAAGAGTGGGTTACCATACAATTTGGGAACTTTGAGCCAGTAATGCTTTCATTAATGGTTCCAGTGACACTTATGGAGGCTGAGCATGTGCAAGATATTCCTGATGAAAATAATGAAGGATGGATGCTCGTCACTAGACGAACGCCTAGGAAGCAAATGCAGGTTCAACCACCCCCATTCCGTCGAAGAAAGAGTCATGCCAAAAAGCCTCGATGCCCTACGGGGAAGAAGCCCAATCCGAAGAGGCATGGAGTTCAACCGATCGAGCTGCTTGAACAAGAACCCCTTGTCCCTGTCACATTAGAAGAATTCTTCCCAAGGGACTTCTTTAAGAATGCTACAGTTAACATGGTTCATGTTCTGAGCTTGAAGATGAGGATGATGATGATGATGAAGATGCACAGGAAAATCTGCAAAAGGCACCCTCTTCAAATACAGATGACAGAGTCCTCGCCGTCTTAGAAGCTTTGTCCGAACGCATGAGTTGGAAAGAAATTTTTCAGCTGCCTCATGAAATGCGTAAGCAAGTTGTAGCTGCCATGCGCCAGGCAAAGTCATATGCTGACAAAGTAAAGGAAGCCAAAGAGCCTGCAAAGCTTAACTCAATGCGTCACTTGTAACACGGCTGTGTCATTTACAGATGATAATCTATTGCTTGGGTCAAAACCCTACAATCGACCATTATTTGTCACTGGCTATGTTCGGCGGCAAAAAGTCAAACGCATCTTGGTAGACGGTGGCTCGGCGGTAAACATCATGCCCAAGTTTACTATGAACGATTTAGGGATTACTGTTAAGGAACTCTCTAAGAGTCGGATGATGATGCAAGGCTTCAACCTAGAGGGTCAACGTGCAATCGGCATGATTCGCCTCGAGTTGGTAATGGGTGATCTATCCACAACATCTATCTTTCATGTGATAGATTCAAAAACTTCATACAAGTTGTTGCCAGGACGGCCTTGGCTTCATGAGTATGGGGTGGTGGCATCAACTTTGCACCAGTGTCTTAAGTATTACCGCGACGGAGAGAAGAAGACAAATAGTGATGTTAAACCATTTGCGAAGGCTGAATCTCATTTCGCCGATACAAGATTCTTCGAGGAAGGAGCCCTTTTTAAGGAAGCAAGCCAACCTTTATCTCCTCTACCGGTAAGAGAAGTGATGAAGATACTCATGTAAAGACAAACATTGGCACCAATGATAATGCCAAACAGCGACGACAATGTGAGAGGGAAAGTAGTCAAGTAACAACAGATCCTTCCTTCAAAAGGGTAGTTGTTGCAACAAAGCCTGAAACGCCAGTATTCAGGTACATTCCTAAATCCCGCCGCAAGGAGGGTGAAGCGCCATTCAATAAATGCACAACTCTTGAAAGCACAACTAAGCCAGTATTCAGGTACATTCCTAAATCCCGCCGTAAGGAGGGTGAAACGTCATTCAGTAAATGCACAACTCTTGAAAGCACAACTAAGCCTATTAGCAAATTCAAGGAGATCGATTATTGTATCTTTGGAGATAAAGGTGTGCTTCCAACACATAATGCTAGTAAAATCAGGGTGGCTAGAGCCCCTCTCTCTGGCTTCGTTGTTTCTTCCAAGGGCTCACTTCAGGAAGAGAGTGACTTGCCGAAGGTGCGCACCGATGATGGATTTGATCCAAATGCGTACAAGCTGATGAAGAAATCTGGTTATGACTTTAATAAGCCAGTTTCTTTAGGACATGTCATCGAAGCTAAGCCTTATGGCATCAATGAGACACAAAAGAAAATACAAGAGCAAGGTGGCATGGTGGCAGTTCCGAAGGTAGGTCTTGGTTATGTACCGCCTCAACCCATCCGGATTTTAGGATAGTGTAAAGACAAGCAGTCCTTTGCTCAATATATTGCAGCATAAGAGATTATTGAAAATGATGAAGAAGATGGCAAGAAGAAACCAAAATCCTCTGTGTTTGATAGATTGCAATCTTCCACTTCACGAGGACGCGCTTCTGTGTTCAACAGAGTGGGAAATGACTAGGTCTCAAAGCCTTCTACTTTCGGGAGGTTAAAAGTAGGCACACAACCTAAACCTTCAGTCTTCACCAGGATCAAGTCAGGTGAAGAATTGGCAAGCTCGCCATCCACACAGGAGAGGAGCTCAGTATTTGGTCATCTTGGCAAAATAAATGAAGTCCAAAGTACCATCCCTTCTCGTATGAAACGCTTGTCGACTCTAGATGTGAAGACAGAGGGTTCACTGAGACTCAAGAGACGCACAGTGGTTTTCACTTGTCATAGGGTTAATCCGAGCCCAAAAGAGGAGCTCAAGCAAGAGGAACAAGCTTCCTCCAATCATATCACAGTTCGAGAAGTTGCTGACTCAGACGTCGAAATAGAACTCGCGGAAACTCCTGAAACTCTAGAAGATGAAGGGCAAGCCACAGTAGACGAACTCAAATAGTTGAATCTTAGAACTTATGAGGACCCTCGCCCTATTTACGTGAGCTCATTGCTTACACCCAAGGAGGAAAAGGAGCATCTTGATCTCCTGTTCGAGTACAAAGATGTGTTTGCTTGGGGCTACAAAAAAATGCCCGGGTTAGATTCAAAAGTTGCAGTCCACCGCTTGTCTACTAAAAAGGGCGTTTCACCTAAGAAATAGTCCCAACGACGCTTCCGACCAGAGTTAGTACCAGAAATCGAAAAGGAGGTCAACAAACTCATAGAGGTGAGATTCATTCGCGAAGTCAAGTACCCAACATAGATTGTGAACATTGTCCTTGTAAGGAAAAAGACCGGCCAACTGCATGTTTGTGTGGATTTTCGGGATCTCAATGATGCCTGCCCCAAAGATGATTTTCCACTGACTATGACGGAACTCGTGATTGATTCTACAACAGGACATGAAGCTCTGTCCTTTACGGATTGCACAGCAAGATACAATCAGATTCAAATGGCGCCAGAAGATCAGGAAGCCACAGCTTTCCGCACAGCTAAAGGCATCTTCTGCTACAAGGTGATGCCATTCGGCTTGAAAAACGCATGAGCCACATACCAAAGGGCGATGCAAACTATCTTTGAGGATATGCTACACAAGACAGTGGAATGCTACATTGACGATCTAGTGGTCAAGTCAAGAAAGAGGCCAGACCACTTGCGTGATCTCCAGCAAATCTTCGAGAGATTACGAAGATGTCAACTCAACATGAATCCACTTAAGTGCGCATCTGGCGTTACTTCCGGCAAATTCTTAGGCTTTATTGTCTGACATCGAGGCATTGAAATCGACCAAGCTAAAGTCAAAGCCATTCAAGACATGCCCGTGCCTAAGAACCTTAAGGAGCTTCGCAGTTTACAAGGGCGCTTAGCATATATCAGGAGGTTTATATCAAACTTGGCCGGTCGTTGTCATCCGTTCAACCATCTTATGAAGAAAGAGGCACCTTTTGAATGGGATGAATCATACAGGAATGTCTTTAAAAGTATAAAAAAATATTTGTCAAGCCCACCAGTGCTAGCAGCTCCAATTCCCGGTAAGCCTTTGATACTTTACATTGCGGCCCAAGAAAGATCACTGGCGGCATTATGTACGCAGGAAAACGAGGAGGGCAAAGAGAGAGCTCTTTACTACCTGAGTTGAACCTTGGTCGGGGCTAAATTAAATTACTCCCCAATCGAAAAGATATGTTTGGCTCTCATGTTCGCTGTGCAGAAGTTAAGGCATTACATGCAAGCTCACACAGTATGGGTCATCTCTAAAGCTGACCCAATCAAGTATATCTTCTCCAGACCAGTCCTGAGTGGACGGCTAGCAAAGTGGGCTGTTATCTTAGAATAATATGACCTCGTCTACGTACCACAAAAGGCTGTTAAAGGGCAGGTACTGACAGACTTCCTGGCAAATCACCTAATTCCTGACGAGTGGGAGCTGAACGACGATCTACCTCGTGAAGAAGCATTTGTCATAGACATTCTTCCCCCGTGGGAAATGTACTTTGATGGTGTGACACGATAAGATGACGCTGGAGCAGGGGTAGTGCTCATCTCCCCTGAGAAACACATCCTCCCACACTCATTTGCGTTGACTCAGTTGTGCTCCAATAACATGGTTGAATATTAAGCACTTATCTTGGGCCTTCAAACGGCCATAGAGATAGGCATCAGAGACTTAAATGTGTACGACGATTCACAACTGGTCATCAATCAACTTCTCGAGGAGTATGAGATTAAGAAAAAGGATTTGATCCCGTATCACACACAGGCCCTCCAAATCCTAGATAAGCTAGATACCATCAAGTTACAGCACATCCCTAGGAGTGCCAACAAGATAGCCGACGCGCTTGCAAATCTTGCAGCCACTTTGGCACTAGGGGCAGAAGAAGATATGACGATTCTAGTTTGCGATAAGTGGGTAGTCACACCATCAGAAGATGAATTCGTCCAAGGAGTTAATGCAGTCTATGTTTATGAGGTAGAAAAAGAAGATTGGCGTCACCTGCTGATTGATTACCTGAAGCATAGGAAGCTGTCAAATGATGCTAGGCATAAGACGGAAATCCAAAGACGAGCACCACATTTTCTTTATTACAACGATACTATCTATCGATGCTCCTTTCTTGGTCTTTGGTTAAGGTGCTTAGGTGAAGAGGAAGCACAACAAGTAATGGAGGAAGCTCACTCAGGGGTGTGGGGCACACATTAGTCCGGGCCTAAATTGTATGATCGCATCAAAAGAATGAGCTATTACTGGCCCACCATGGTGCATGATTGTATTGACTTTGCAAAAAGGTGCGACGCATGCCAGTTTCACGCCAACTTGATTCACCAACCTCCGGAACCACTCCACCCAACCGTAGCTTCCTGGCTCTTTGAGGCATGGGGACTTGATGTCATGGGGGCCCCATACTCCTAAGTCTTCAGCTGGTCATTTATACATTCTTGCAGCCACCGATTATTTCTCTAAGTGGGCGGAGGCAATCGCATTAAAAGAAGTCAAGAAGGAGAATGTTGTTGATTTCTTTCGAATGCACATTATCTACCGATACGGTGTGCCTCGATACATCATCACTGATAATGGCAAACCATTCTTCAACAAGCTAATGACTAGTCTATGTGTGAAATTTAAGTTCGCTCGGCATAAGTCTTCAATGTACCATGCACCTACAAACGGCCTAGCAGAAGCGTTTAACAAAATATTGTGTAACTTACTAAAGAAGGCGGTGGCAAAATCCAAGCACGACTAGCATGAAAGGCTTGGAGAAGCACTTTGGGATTATCGAACCACCTATAAGACACCAACGCAATCAACTCCCTATGCGCTCGTGTACGGCGTAGAGGCTGTTTTGCCTTTGGAAATTCAGATCCCATCGCTTCGCATCGCTATACTGGAAGGCTTAAGTGAGGATGAAAATCACAAACTCCGTCTAGCAGAGTTGGAATCTCTTGATGAGAAAAGGCTTCAGGCGCAACAAAAACTGGAGTGTTATTAAGCATGTTTGTCACGAGCATTCAACAAAAAGGTTCGACCTCGCTTGTTCCAGGTCGGAGATCAAGTGCTCGCAGTAAGAAGGCCGATCATCATGACGCATAGGACAGGGAGCAAGTTTACCCCTAAATGGGAAGGCCCTTATGTTGTTCGTGAAGTCTACTCCAACGGTGCCTACAAGATAGTCGACGTGGAAGGAGTGCGAGTAGGATCAATCAACAGTAGGTTTCTAAAGCACTACTACCCGTAAGAATTGTTTGTAAGCTCCTAAGTAAGAGCCTAAACTGCTCGTTCTTTCAAGTTAAATTCCTTTATAATACTTCTGGCCCGCAAGAGTATAAACTGTGAACGGCAAAACAAATAATTGGAGCACTATTTGTTGAACTACATTATGGCTTGATCTCATTGAAAAAATTATAACTTTTCTTGAGTATGTAGGTAGCTTGTGAATAACATTAGCAAGTGCAGTCAAATAAAACATAAAAAAGAGGTGAAGAAGTAGCAAAAATATTACTATTGTATAAAGTGTGTTCACTAACATGAACAATCCAAGTGCAAGTACAATAAGCTAAGCAATTTAATCAGATAGTGTGCATCCAGTTATCAGGCTTGAGTGACAGTTACAACTCTAAGACATCGCGCTCATGTTCCTTCAACTTCTCAGCCTCGTCTTGAGACAAAGTGGGTATGGCTTCAAGGTTAGCAAGAGCTTGTTTCTTCTCAATGACTTGTTGCTCAATGGTGGCCACTAAGGTCAATTTGGCATCCACGTCACTCCAAAGTTTTTGCTCCTCTTCACAGGCAACACGAAGCGCCTCTTCTAGCTGAGCTACTTTTTTAGTTGCACCCTTATGTTTGCCCTTAATGGCAGCTAGCTCTTCCTGTGCTGCGATAAGATGGGACTGTGCTTGGTTGACTTGTTTAATGCAGACAGTCTTCTCTTTATCCAAGTCATCCGGATGGCGAAGTGTCAAAGCCGCTTGTGTGAGTGCCAAATATGTAGATACGCTGCTCACATAATCATCTATGAGCTTCCTCCGAGGATTTGGATCTCCATTGAGACATTCAATGCTTTTATACATCATAGGGGCGCTCTCATACACTTTTGCTACCTCATCAAATGAAGCATTCTTCAAAGCATTCAAGTAGCCAGAACCTATAGCCCGTATGCCGCAAATAATGATGCTTTGAGAAGCAGGACCCGGTCAAAAGGAAGTAGCTGAAACCGCTGCAACCATAGATTTTCCTTTCACAACCTCATGACTGGTAGTTTTCTCGATGACAGTAGACATTTTTTTTGCTGCCAGTTGAAGAAATGTCGGTCCCTCTACTGAGTGCTCACTATGGGTTGGTGATGTAGGAAATGTTTCGACCCCTTTCGAGATCGATTCGCCAAATCCCTCTGGCGATGCCAACCTCTTTACAACTTCTATATCCTTGCCACCATGAAGACTGGCCTTTGCGGCTGACAACTTAGCTGCGAGATTAACTTCCTCAAGCAACTGCTCATCTATGACAGGGGTGGCCTCTTGTGCTAAGTCGAACGCGCCAATCTGCCAAAAAAAGGAAAAAAAAAAGTGAAAAGATCAAGCCATTAAAAAAAAAGGAAGAAGAAAAAAGGGGTTGCGATGAGTCTCGCAAGGCTCTATACAAAGAGAGGAGCAATTACATCTTCAAGGTTAGGCATGTCTGGACAGCTTGTGATGCCATTGAAAAAACTATCTCCAAGAGGCGCACTGGAAGTATTGACAGCGACAGTCTTGCGTTTCTTATGCCCACGACGTTTAAAGTTAGCTTCTGAATCCTGGTCACTATCATCATTGTCGATAGTGTCCCCCCCTCGATCAGCAATAGGAGTATCAAGAGACTCTCCGGTCCGTTCAACATTAGAATCTTGGTTTTCAAAATCAGATCCATCCTTTAAAGTATTGCCCCTTCTATTCTTTTTAGACTTAGAGGGGTCATGTCCTGCACTTTGCCGAAGAAGACCAACATTGGCCCTGAGGTCACTTATTGTCACCTTAGACCACCAATCCTGATATTTCTTAGTCATGAACTTGTTAAGGTGTAGGGAACGACTCGACAATGTCGCTGTGGAGTTGGTATTCTTAGATAGAATTGCGTTCCAAAAGTATAAGGCATTATTATAGGATGTGGGTCGAGTGCAAGGGTCAAGTTTAAGTGCACCAGGTAGCTCCTGCCAGAAACCAAACTGTCTGCTGAATCGATGTGGACTATAAGGCATGACATAAAAAGTCATTGCACGATGAAGAGGTAGGAAGCTAGAGCAGAGAGCTATTAGGTAGCTGAGCTTCTCATAGACAAGAGTTCCATCATCATTCAAAGTCTCATATTTATTCTTGCTAAGCATGGTGCAACCCAAATCAGCAATCGCCCCTTCATGGATACGCCTTCGAGCATCCTCAAAACTCGTTCCCCCTCCAAAGCCAGAATAGTGCACCATTAGAGGAGTCGTAGGAGCTGGATCTAGTACGTAGTGGGTGCTGAAGTAACATGCGAGCTAGCCATATAGATAATGAGCAGGAAAGAATGACATGGAATTTGAGGGTTTTTCCGCATTAAAAATACCACCGAGGCCACGATAAATGCTCGCCAACACTGGCACTGCAAGACTATACGTGCACCCAACTGTAATGTTGCTAGCCACTTCGAAGGTGCCAAGACGAATGAATCCTTTTTCATCTTCGGGAAGAGCAAAAATGCACAACTAGCATGAAAGAAAAGCAGCTAGATAAGTGTTCTCTCTGCTATCAATAGGAATTTCAAGTGCATCAAAGACAGCAGATTCTTCTCGAGTCCACTGCAGGGCCGTAGGCTGAATGTCGCGTGAAAGATTATGAGTTCACTTAGGTCGTGACTTGACAGGATGCGACTTGGAAGAGCTTCACCGTCTCGGGAAAGACTCATGCTTAACTTGCCTCTTGCACCAAAAATCTATCCAACGCTTAGCACAAACCCCTCGGTCGCGGGCATTTTCAAGACGGCTGTAAGCAGCAAACAAGTATCTACATGTGGGCTGGATCAATCTCTGATTGTCGTGATGATGTTGATACAATGCATCTCGGCTAGGTACTACCTCATCATAGATTTTCCCGTAAATAAGAAGCCCACCAAGTTTACATAAGTCCCACAAAGATAGCGACATTTCTTCGGATATAGTGTGCAAAGTGTTGGTCTCAGGGCACCAAGCCTCACAAAATGCACGAATGACATGAGGATGACGATCATAAGGGTATAATGAAGCATACACTGCATCAAAAAGGCGACAAGTCCTCGATTGGGATACGAAGCATGAGAGAATGTGTTCTACCCACTCCCAATATTTCAGAATGAAAGAGAATTCCCCAAATATCTTCAATGCTGAGCCCCAACGAATTTCACCAGAAATAATTTTTCGCCAAAGCAACGGGGAAGGGGTGGTGAGGCAGCTATTGTCATGATTGGCGCTGTGAAGAAGGTGGATATCATCATGCATTCTGTCTGCAGCCCTAGTAGTCAACGGCGATGCGAAGTTAGAACGAGGGATTGTGTGGGTATCTGCTCAAACTCTGGATGAAGCAAGGATGGGTAAACGATAAATGTGCTGCCCAGCTCTGCTTTCATCTCTTCATGTTCCACGATAGAAAGATAAATTTTATCTCGTCGCTTGTATTCCTTAAATCGTACCATGATTGAGTACCTGCCAAAAAAAAAGAAAACAAAAAAAAAGTGATTAGTTTCGTTAAAAAAAAAAAGAAAAAAAGGAGCCAAAAAAAAGGAAAAAAATCATCGCAGTTTAGTTTTCAAGGATATGAAGTCATTGGCATGCTCATTGGCATAGCTCAATCTTCAGGCGGCACGGCTCACTGGCATATGCAGATACTTTCTTCTCAAGGTCTAAAGACCGTGTCCGATTACCTCTGCGCCCAACGAGTCTTCAAGTATCGCATCACGTTGGCATGTGCAAGGGCTCTCTCCTCAAGGTTTAAAGACCGAGTCTGATCGCCTTCGCGCACAACGAGTCTTCAAGTGTTGCATCCCGCTGGCATGAGTGAGGGCTCTCTCCTCAAGGTCCGAAGACCGAGTCCGGTCACCCTCATGCACAGCGAGTCTTCAAGTGTTGCATCCCGCTGGCAAGTGCAAGGGCTTTCTCCTCAAAGTCTACAGATCGAGTTCGATCACCCTCACGCACAGCGAATCTTCAAGTGCCGCATCCCGCCAGCATATGCGAAGGCTCTCTCCTCAAGGACTTTAAAAAAATAAAATCGAGGCTGATCACCCTCACGTACGGCGAGGCTTCAACTGCCGAATCCCGATGTCATATCTCGCGCGCAGCGAGTCTTTCTTTTTTTCCTTCACATATAAATAGCCACCAAAAAAAATCGCAATAGTGATTCTTTTATGCATTAAAAAAAAAGAAGACATCTTGTATCGTCAGTGATAAGGTCTTTCGCTCAATGTGTCAAACCGTATAACTTAAGACAAGAATCATTGGCTTTCTTCTCAAATAGAGATATACATATATAAAAAAAAAAAAAAGGTTAAATTAAATAATGATTCGAGTATCTCAGAGTGTTACTTCCACAAGTTTTCAGCAAGACACCGCCCCGACATCACCGACATTCCTGCAGACGGTACACTCTGCACCATCCCGTAAAAAGCTATTCAATTACCTTAGAGTGTTACTCCCAGACCCCTTCAGCGGTAAATGGCTTTTCTGCAAGGGCAACGCGAGCTCCAACAGCATTGTCCAGCAGCACACAGGAAAAGGGATCAGCAAGACTGCAACTTGAGTCCCTTTAAAAAAAAAAAAAAAAGAGAGAGAGAGAGAATAAAATAAGATTCAAGTTTGAACAGAAATCAAAGTCTCTGGCAGGAAGGACATGTTAGGGAATCGCGAACAGGAGGCATGAAAAGGAGTGAGTAGCCGCCTGGGGTCTAGGGTGATAAATTTAAGAAGGAGAAATCTGCCTTTCTTAATAAATCTTCAAACTTTAGAAAGAAAATCCTCTCTTCCAATTACCAGTCAAAAAAAAAAAAAAAAGTGACGTAAAAGTGAAAACAACTATATTGACAGTCTGTTAAATCGCTGAAAAAAATTTGCATCCGTCAAATCGACAACATGACAAATTAAGTCGATGGCCTGCTTGGACAATGAGCCAAAAAATACGTGCCAAGACACTGGTCGCGCTTAAACACCAACTCGTGTACGCAACTTATTCTCGATGGGGCAATTTGTAGGCCAAAAAAATTAAACATGTGCTACATCACTAAATAATTTAAGTTAATTAATGTTGGCTAGTCCAATTAATTAATTTAATTATTTAGGTCCAAAAGATCACCAAGTCAACGGCCCAAAGAAGTATCAAGTCAACGGTCCGATAAGATTATCAAGTCAATGGCACAGTGGACTACCAAGTCGTCAACTTAAATAGACTCCCAAGTCATCGGCCTGAATTCAAGGCCCATCTATCGACCTAAGAAGGTTATTAATCCGCAATCCCTAACAGAGAGGAGAGGCTCCTCCCTATAAATATAGCTCCATCCCTCCTCATTCGGAGATAGAATTCTTTCACACAAAAGATCCTGTAGAAAGAAACAATAAGCACATCAAAACGTGCCGTTTACTCTTGAGATTGAAGCACGCACTTAATCGAGATTCAAGCTACCTCAGCCCTCTATCAAGTCACAAACAAGAGATTGAATCAGAAGAGTTTAATTTGTTCATTTATAACAAAATATTCAAATATTGTACCCATTTTTAAATTATAAATACAAAAATTAAATTTGTTCCATATTTCTTGTCTTAATTCGATTTAGACTTAAAATTTGTGGTTACAGACGCCAATTGAACGGCTGCTTTGCAACAAAATGTAATTCATCGCATTAAAATCAAGCACACAACTACACAAAATAACTTAAATCAAAACTAAAATAACACTTTCACAACTAGAAGGAAGAATAACTCTCACATTCGGAGAGACACATACTAGATCAAAGATAAACATACTACTTAAATAAACAGAAAGAAAGGCAAATGGGTAGGATGTTTGAAGAATCAACCATCTTGATCTCGTGAAATTACTGCAATAAATCAAAGAGATAAAAGAAGATGAAGATTTGGAGAAAGATGGGGAGAAGGGCATTACCAAACTGAAGATTGGGAGAAAGATGAAGATAAATAGGCTATTCGGCCACATTTTTCCTCCCCCCCCCCCCCCCCAAAAAAAATCCTACTCTTAAACCCCGCCCGTCCCCAATGTCAATTTCATCATTTCCTTTGATCAAAAAAAATTTCGTCTTTTGCTAAATTTGTGCAATCTCTGCAATGAATTAATTGGATTTCCTTTTGTAAACCGTGTTTGAAAAGTAAATAAAGTCTTATATAATTTAAAGTTATAAGTTAAAGCCAAGAGTTGCACATGACAAAACTAACACCGAGTTCTTGTAAGTGAAAATTGGTATAATTTATTATTTAATCATAAACTAGCATTAAGCCTTATGTGATGCATTGTGACTTGTATGTATAACTATTTTCATTTTAAAATGTGAGTTTTTTTAATCTTTAATTGAGAAATTTTTGCATAATGATAAATACGTTAATATATTTGATAAACCACAAGCAATAAGTATAACATCATAATTTTTTTGGGGATCAATAATATCATTCTTTGTAACTATCATAGTAATTGATTCTTCATTAAAAATAGTGATTATTATTGAAATATTTTCGAAAATCAAAGTGTACTATTTTTAGAATCTCATTAATAACTTCAATATTATCAGCCATTGTGAAATTTTTGATAATATTATAAACAAGAATCTTTTATTATGTATATTATCTTTTGAAAATTAGAAAGGGAATTATAATGATATTTGAGGTATAAAAAAAGAAATTGAAAAAATTGAAAAAAAATAAGTCTTGTGAAAGTGACATATGACAATTAGAGATAAGGGTTTTGTATTACTTCGATATATTCATATAGATGTAGCATTAAATTTAAATAATCCTACTTTCATTAAATTATTTTGTGGCATTAGATTTAAATAATTCTACTTTGATTAGTTCTGTTGTCATGATTGATTTTGAGAGAGGTCTGTGTCTTCCACTCTTCCTTATACTAGACGATACTTTCAATAGGTTGTTTAAATTATGGCTTATTTCCTGCTATAGTTCAATTATTCTCCCTATTTGGTATATTTTTTTCCATGGGAGATTTGTACTCTCATTACTTTTTGCATCATTAGTTGAGGGTAAGTTATTTGTTTCTTTGTAATATGACACTATACCAGCAAGTTACTCGTTCCTTTCTAATATGATACCAAGTTATTATTATGTTTTTAATCTTTGCCACTGAGAATAATAAGTTGGGTAGTAGTCATTTGGTGGCAAATTGGAAAAAAAAGAAAGGAACTTGATTGTAGTTTGATATAAAAATTGAAAACTTAGTTGCATTTTTTTTTTTTTTTGAACAGAAACTCAATTTTAATATTTGCTCTAATATTTGGGTTTGTGCTATGCACAGCTTCATCATTTATTTTAAAAATATTATCAAAAGTACGTATTGTTATCTATTTTGAATAAATAAATAAATAAGATGATAGTTTCATTAATTTTAGTGAAATTCTATTTGAGGCCTACGTACACTACTACTCTACAGAGATTGGACTGAAATTTTGGGCTGATGCTGAAGAAAAGAATATACCATTTAAATTGGTTTTCTAATTATCTTCGCCTTGGAATGAAGGACTAATTAATTTCAATCAAGAAACTACTAGTAGTTAAGTCTTCCTGTAAAGCAAAGTTACGCATAAGATTGCTAGGCATTCTTTTAAGCCATGTTGGGTAAAAATTCACTATTTAGATAGTACATAATGGTTAAATAGTGGACAACTATTTAGATAGCAGTTCTCATATACTTACTAGTAGATAGCTGTTTCGATGAATAGTTGAAATAAATATATTTAGTAAATTTAGCTATTGGAAAACTAATTAATGTAAATTGACATAAAAAGATATAAATAATTTCCAAAGATATAATTTCTAAAGGGTTTTTTATTGGGCAAAAAAATATGACACGTTACTTTAGAATGCCAAAAACTGATATTATTACTTTTCAAAAATATTATTTAAAATGCTAAACGCTACTTGGAATGCTAGTCCAAGCAATAGGTTACCAAACACTAAAAATTAATTGATTAATGCGTTGACTTGGTCAAAATTCTCAATGCTGCTTAAAACTTTGTTGCCGAATATAGCCTAGGTTGCCGAACATAGAAAAACGCTAAATGATACTCAAAACAATGTTGTTGAACATGATTTTAATATTCATTTCACCAATTTAGTAAAGCAAAAAACTGCTACACTGAAATAGAAAAACGATAAAAAGAAAGAATAAATAAAAGAAGGATAGAAAGGATAAATGCATTCTTGATCCAAGTCAGGTATGAGTATTGGAAGTCACACAATGATTTCTTGTAAGGGCACACTAAAACTAATTAAGGTGATGATATATGTCTTCTCAGGAGATGTTTTTCAGGTGTTTTATCTTAGTCTAGATTAGTTTATTATATAGTTTTAAATAGTTACGGTTAGTCACCAACTATAAGCCTTTTAATTTTCATTGACTATATTGATGAGTACAAATGACACTCTAATAAAATTATCTCTATTCGTGGAGACATATAATATGCATAATTTTATAGTTAAAGAAATTAATTATTAAAAATGTAATTTTACATAATCTGTAAGTGACAATATCATTGTACCATTCAATTATATCATTTTTTTATTTTAATACATGATAATATAACTTTTAAATTAAAACAAGATATTTAAGAAAGTTTCTTACAGCAAAACATTTACCATTTTCATGGCAAAACTTTTTTTGCCATTGTATTCTGATATGTATGTTCCTTTTCAAAAATTTTAAAAAATAAAGATTTCATATTACCAAATGTTTTTAAAAATCTTTCCCCTTTGTAGGGGTCTAATAGTAGGAATAATATAAGGTTTTTATATTTGAGTCTCCTAGATTCCGTCTAACAAAAATGGATCTACTCCACTGCAGTGGCGAAGTCAGGATATTTGGAGAGGGGGTCGGAATTAAAAAAAACAAAAACATTGGAAGGGGAAGGTTCAAACTCGCGACCACCAACAAACAAAGCCAAGTACTAGACCGCTAAGCTATCTAGTTTTCTTGTTAATCTTCCACAAACATAATACATGTCTCAATTTCGATTTTTTTTTAATTTTCTGACTTCTACTTTTTTTTTTTTTTGAAGAGGGGGGTCGGATGACCCCACTGATCCCACGTTGCCTTCGCTCCTGCAGTCCACTGTGATAAATGATGATGGTAATGAAAAGGGGAAATTAGCAATGCATATGGACTTTCTTTGGATGAGCAACGAGAGGAAGCTGGGAAGAAGCAATTGATAAGTGACGACCAACGCCATTCGAAGCGGGGGACTTGCATTCCATCATGTGGGCCTCAGCTGTCAATTATTTCCTTGATATTTGATATTGGATAATTGAGTATGTGGTCGGAATTCTGAGGAGTTCCATCACGTGGTGCATTCTTTTTTTAATATTTTTATTTTTTTTGTATGTAGTATATGATTTTATGTTATTAAAAAAAAAAGTTATGTATTATGAGGTAAGTATATGATAAATATTTTTATTAGGTAGTTAAAATTGAAGTTTTATGATTTGTAAAAGTGATAGAATGTAAGTTCAAAAAATATGGAACTTTTATTGATGTGGCATATTTGAATTTCAATTTTTGGAACTCAAGTTGGAAATGACCTAAGGACTCACCTGATAATTATTAGCACAATTAATCGATCTGATAATTTTATGATGCTTTTATTATTTTTATTATATTTATCAATCAATACATTTATCATTCCACAATAATTCAAAAGTTACCACTATTCACTTTTGTAACTTAAAATTAAAACAAAATATAAAAAGAAAAAAACAGTGAGATATTTACGTGGAGGTAGGGATGACAGTACAATCCAAACCTGATGCAAATTTAATCCAATTTAAGGTAAAATTATTCGATTTGAATCCGACAAAAAAATAATCTGATTCGAATTCGATAAAAATAACTCAAATCCAATTTGATCTGATAATATTTGGAGGATGGTCCATTCGATCCAATTAGCATCCGATCCGACATCTTTTTTTAATAATTTCACTTTTTTTTGAAGATAGAAAAATCCTTATATTATAACTCTAAAAATATCCACATAAGGTCCACATTCCATGTCCAACACACTTTTCTTTATTAACTTATTTCCTCTTCCATCTCGATTTTATTCTCGATCTCTCCTCTTTGTCAATTGAAATTGTACTTGGTGCACTTTCCTTCGAACTGTTATCCTTCTGTATATCCTTTTTTCCTTTAAAGTGATTTCGCATTACCTTTTTCTAATACTTTTTTACTTTAATATATTAAAATGTTTGATACAAAAAGTTTTTTTTTGGCATTAAAGTGGTGTTTAACGTTGGATTTATAAGTGAGCAAAACTAAGGTTGAAAATAAAAAATAATGCAATATTAAATAAAAATGTATAATCGGATTATATCTTCTTATATCCAAATTTAATTCGATCTGAAGTTGATCCGAATCTAATTTAACATTTGACTCTACGGAGTTGGATTTGGGTTAAATTTTCAAATCCGATCATTAATTGAATCGAATTTGGATATCTATACATCCAATCCAAATCGACCCCTTGTTATCCCTACTTGGAGGATAAGGTTGTCAGATTGGCAAATCCAGTTAACGTGTTCCCGTCAAAGTTGTCAAAGTCAAAAGTGTGAACAGAGAGTGACCAATGGAAATAAGAGATATGAATGCATTTTTGTTTTAACATAAATATACAAATATGTAAATTATATGATCAGTTTAGAGCAAGTGTAGTGCCTTGCTCGCCCAAAGAGAGAGAGAGGCGCACGAGGGAAGTGGCGGGGGAAGAGCTCTACTGGGCAGCTCACGCTAACTGCCTCACAGGGAGCCTCACGGAGGAGAGCCGGCTCCCACGGGCCATGTGGATGCTTTTTTATTTTTTAATATTTTTGATTAGTTTTTCTTTTTTTTTTAATTCTAAAAGTAAAATTGTGTGTTATAAAGTGGATCCATGTGTATTATTTCATTTGGTGAGCCTTTTACTGGAGAGAGTGAAGATTGTGAAGTAAAAAATTGAATAGAGAGTTGATGTGGTAGTGATAGACCCCACCGATAAGTCACAAAATTGGCTGCCACTAAATTTGCTCTTAATGCACTTCATCGATAAATCACAAAATTAAGTCGATGGCCTGCTTGGACAATGAGCCAAAAAATACGTGCCGAGACGCTGGTCGCGCTTAAACACTAACTCGTGTACGCAACTTATTCTCGAGGGCGCAATTTGTAGGCAAAAAAAATTAAACATGTGCTACATCACTAAATAATTTAAGTTAATTAATGTTGGCTAGTCCAATTAATTAATTTAATTATTTAGGTCCAAAAGATCACCAAGTCAACGGCCCAAAGAAGTATCAAGTCAACGGTCCGATAAGATTATCAAGTCAATGGCACAGTGGACTACCAAGTCGTCAACTTAAATAGACTCCCAAGTCATCGGCCTGAATTCAAGGCCCATCTATCGACCTAAGAAGGTTATTAATCCGCAATCCCTAACAGAGAGGAGAGGCTCCTCCCTATAAATATAGCTCCATCCCTCCTCATTCGGAGATAGAATTCTTTCACACAAAAGATCCTGTAGAAAGAAACAATAAGCACATCAAAACGTGCCGTTTACTCTTGAGATTGAAGCACGCACTTAATCGAGATTCAAGCTACCTCAGCCCTCTATCAAGTCACAAACAAGAGATTGAATCAGAAGAGTTTAATTTGTTCATTTATAACAAAATATTCAAATATTGTACCCATTTTTAAATTATAAATACAAAAATTAAATTTGTTCCATATTTCTTGTCTTAATTCGATTTAGACTTAAAATTTGTGGTTACAGACGCCAATTGAACGGCTGCTTTGCAACAAAATGTAATTCATCGCATTAAAATCAAGCACACAACTACACAAAATAACTTAAATCAAAACTAAAATAACACTTTCACAACTAGAAGGAAGAATAACTCTCACATTCGGAGAGACACATACTAGATCAAAGATAAACATACTACTTAAATAAACAGAAAGAAAGGCAAATGGGTAGGATGTTTGAAGAATCAACCATCTTGATCTCGTGAAATTACTGCAATAAATCAAAGAGATAAAAGAAGATGAAGATTTGGAGAAAGATGGGGAGAAGGGCATTACCAAACTGAAGATTGGGAGAAAGATGAAGATAAATAGGCTATTCGGCCACATTTTTCCTCCCCCCCCCCCCCCCCAAAAAAAATCCTACTCTTAAACCCCGCCCGTCCCCAATGTCAATTTCATCATTTCCTTTGATCAAAAAAAATTTCGTCTTTTGCTAAATTTGTGCAATCTCTGCAATGAATTAATTGGATTTCCTTTTGTAAACCGTGTTTGAAAAGTAAATAAAGTCTTATATAATTTAAAGTTATAAGTTAAAGCCAAGAGTTGCACATGACAAAACTAACACCGAGTTCTTGTAAGTGAAAATTGGTATAATTTATTATTTAATCATAAACTAGCATTAAGCCTTATGTGATGCATTGTGACTTGTATGTATAACTATTTTCATTTTAAAATGTGAGTTTTTTTAATCTTTAATTGAGAAATTTTTGCATAATGATAAATACGTTAATATATTTGATAAACCACAAGCAATAAGTATAACATCATAATTTTTTTGGGGATCAATAATATCATTCTTTGTAACTATCATAGTAATTGATTCTTCATTAAAAATAGTGATTATTATTGAAATATTTTCGAAAATCAAAGTGTACTATTTTTAGAATCTCATTAATAACTTCAATATTATCAGCCATTGTGAAATTTTTGATAATATTATAAACAAGAATCTTTTATTATGTATATTATCTTTTGAAAATTAGAAAGGGAATTATAATGATATTTGAGGTATAAAAAAAGAAATTGAAAAAATTGAAAAAAAATAAGTCTTGTGAAAGTGACATATGACAATTAGAGATAAGGGTTTTGTATTACTTCGATATATTCATATAGATGTAGCATTAAATTTAAATAATCCTACTTTCATTAAATTATTTTGTGGCATTAGATTTAAATAATTCTACTTTGATTAGTTCTGTTGTCATGATTGATTTTGAGAGAGGTCTGTGTCTTCCACTCTTCCTTATACTAGACGATACTTTCAATAGGTTGTTTAAATTATGGCTTATTTCCTGCTATAGTTCAATTATTCTCCCTATTTGGTATATTTTTTTCCATGGGAGATTTGTACTCTCATTACTTTTTGCATCATTAGTTGAGGGTAAGTTATTTGTTTCTTTGTAATATGACACTATACCAGCAAGTTACTCGTTCCTTTCTAATATGATACCAAGTTATTATTATGTTTTTAATCTTTGCCACTGAGAATAATAAGTTGGGTAGTAGTCATTTGGTGGCAAATTGGAAAAAAAAGAAAGGAACTTGATTGTAGTTTGATATAAAAATTGAAAACTTAGTTGCATTTTTTTTTTTTTTTGAACAGAAACTCAATTTTAATATTTGCTCTAATATTTGGGTTTGTGCTATGCACAGCTTCATCATTTATTTTAAAAATATTATCAAAAGTACGTATTGTTATCTATTTTGAATAAATAAATAAATAAGATGATAGTTTCATTAATTTTAGTGAAATTCTATTTGAGGCCTACGTACACTACTACTCTACAGAGATTGGACTGAAATTTTGGGCTGATGCTGAAGAAAAGAATATACCATTTAAATTGGTTTTCTAATTATCTTCGCCTTGGAATGAAGGACTAATTAATTTCAATCAAGAAACTACTAGTAGTTAAGTCTTCCTGTAAAGCAAAGTTACGCATAAGATTGCTAGGCATTCTTTTAAGCCATGTTGGGTAAAAATTCACTATTTAGATAGTACATAATGGTTAAATAGTGGACAACTATTTAGATAGCAGTTCTCATATACTTACTAGTAGATAGCTGTTTCGATGAATAGTTGAAATAAATATATTTAGTAAATTTAGCTATTGGAAAACTAATTAATGTAAATTGACATAAAAAGATATAAATAATTTCCAAAGATATAATTTCTAAAGGGTTTTTTATTGGGCAAAAAAATATGACACGTTACTTTAGAATGCCAAAAACTGATATTATTACTTTTCAAAAATATTATTTAAAATGCTAAACGCTACTTGGAATGCTAGTCCAAGCAATAGGTTACCAAACACTAAAAATTAATTGATTAATGCGTTGACTTGGTCAAAATTCTCAATGCTGCTTAAAACTTTGTTGCCGAATATAGCCTAGGTTGCCGAACATAGAAAAACGCTAAATGATACTCAAAACAATGTTGTTGAACATGATTTTAATATTCATTTCACCAATTTAGTAAAGCAAAAAACTGCTACACTGAAATAGAAAAACGATAAAAAGAAAGAATAAATAAAAGAAGGATAGAAAGGATAAATGCATTCTTGATCCAAGTCAGGTATGAGTATTGGAAGTCACACAATGATTTCTTGTAAGGGCACACTAAAACTAATTAAGGTGATGATATATGTCTTCTCAGGAGATGTTTTTCAGGTGTTTTATCTTAGTCTAGATTAGTTTATTATATAGTTTTAAATAGTTACGGTTAGTCACCAACTATAAGCCTTTTAATTTTCATTGACTATATTGATGAGTACAAATGACACTCTAATAAAATTATCTCTATTCGTGGAGACATATAATATGCATAATTTTATAGTTAAAGAAATTAATTATTAAAAATGTAATTTTACATAATCTGTAAGTGACAATATCATTGTACCATTCAATTATATCATTTTTTTATTTTAATACATGATAATATAACTTTTAAATTAAAACAAGATATTTAAGAAAGTTTCTTACAGCAAAACATTTACCATTTTCATGGCAAAACTTTTTTTGCCATTGTATTCTGATATGTATGTTCCTTTTCAAAAATTTTAAAAAATAAAGATTTCATATTACCAAATGTTTTTAAAAATCTTTCCCCTTTGTAGGGGTCTAATAGTAGGAATAATATAAGGTTTTTATATTTGAGTCTCCTAGATTCCGTCTAACAAAAATGGATCTACTCCACTGCAGTGGCGAAGTCAGGATATTTGGAGAGGGGGTCGGAATTAAAAAAAACAAAAACATTGGAAGGGGAAGGTTCAAACTCGCGACCACCAACAAACAAAGCCAAGTACTAGACCGCTAAGCTATCTAGTTTTCTTGTTAATCTTCCACAAACATAATACATGTCTCAATTTCGATTTTTTTTTAATTTTCTGACTTCTACTTTTTTTTTTTTTTGAAGAGGGGGGTCGGATGACCCCACTGATCCCACGTTGCCTTCGCTCCTGCAGTCCACTGTGATAAATGATGATGGTAATGAAAAGGGGAAATTAGCAATGCATATGGACTTTCTTTGGATGAGCAACGAGAGGAAGCTGGGAAGAAGCAATTGATAAGTGACGACCAACGCCATTCGAAGCGGGGGACTTGCATTCCATCATGTGGGCCTCAGCTGTCAATTATTTCCTTGATATTTGATATTGGATAATTGAGTATGTGGTCGGAATTCTGAGGAGTTCCATCACGTGGTGCATTCTTTTTTTAATATTTTTATTTTTTTTGTATGTAGTATATGATTTTATGTTATTAAAAAAAAAAGTTATGTATTATGAGGTAAGTATATGATAAATATTTTTATTAGGTAGTTAAAATTGAAGTTTTATGATTTGTAAAAGTGATAGAATGTAAGTTCAAAAAATATGGAACTTTTATTGATGTGGCATATTTGAATTTCAATTTTTGGAACTCAAGTTGGAAATGACCTAAGGACTCACCTGATAATTATTAGCACAATTAATCGATCTGATAATTTTATGATGCTTTTATTATTTTTATTATATTTATCAATCAATACATTTATCATTCCACAATAATTCAAAAGTTACCACTATTCACTTTTGTAACTTAAAATTAAAACAAAATATAAAAAGAAAAAAACAGTGAGATATTTACGTGGAGGTAGGGATGACAGTACAATCCAAACCTGATGCAAATTTAATCCAATTTAAGGTAAAATTATTCGATTTGAATCCGACAAAAAAATAATCTGATTCGAATTCGATAAAAATAACTCAAATCCAATTTGATCTGATAATATTTGGAGGATGGTCCATTCGATCCAATTAGCATCCGATCCGACATCTTTTTTTAATAATTTCACTTTTTTTTGAAGATAGAAAAATCCTTATATTATAACTCTAAAAATATCCACATAAGGTCCACATTCCATGTCCAACACACTTTTCTTTATTAACTTATTTCCTCTTCCATCTCGATTTTATTCTCGATCTCTCCTCTTTGTCAATTGAAATTGTACTTGGTGCACTTTCCTTCGAACTGTTATCCTTCTGTATATCCTTTTTTCCTTTAAAGTGATTTCGCATTACCTTTTTCTAATACTTTTTTACTTTAATATATTAAAATGTTTGATACAAAAAGTTTTTTTTTGGCATTAAAGTGGTGTTTAACGTTGGATTTATAAGTGAGCAAAACTAAGGTTGAAAATAAAAAATAATGCAATATTAAATAAAAATGTATAATCGGATTATATCTTCTTATATCCAAATTTAATTCGATCTGAAGTTGATCCGAATCTAATTTAACATTTGACTCTACGGAGTTGGATTTGGGTTAAATTTTCAAATCCGATCATTAATTGAATCGAATTTGGATATCTATACATCCAATCCAAATCGACCCCTTGTTATCCCTACTTGGAGGATAAGGTTGTCAGATTGGCAAATCCAGTTAACGTGTTCCCGTCAAAGTTGTCAAAGTCAAAAGTGTGAACAGAGAGTGACCAATGGAAATAAGAGATATGAATGCATTTTTGTTTTAACATAAATATACAAATATGTAAATTATATGATCAGTTTAGAGCAAGTGTAGTGCCTTGCTCGCCCAAAGAGAGAGAGAGGCGCACGAGGGAAGTGGCGGGGGAAGAGCTCTACTGGGCAGCTCACGCTAACTGCCTCACAGGGAGCCTCACGGAGGAGAGCCGGCTCCCACGGGCCATGTGGATGCTTTTTTATTTTTTAATATTTTTGATTAGTTTTTCTTTTTTTTTTAATTCTAAAAGTAAAATTGTGTGTTATAAAGTGGATCCATGTGTATTATTTCATTTGGTGAGCCTTTTACTGGAGAGAGTGAAGATTGTGAAGTAAAAAATTGAATAGAGAGTTGATGTGGTAGTGATAGACCCCACCGATAAGTCACAAAATTGGCTGCCACTAAATTTGCTCTTAATGCACTTCATCGATAAATCACAAAATTAAGTCGATGGCCTGCTTGGACAATGAGCCAAAAAATACGTGCCGAGACGCTGGTCGCGCTTAAACACTAACTCGTGTACGCAACTTATTCTCGAGGGCGCAATTTGTAGGCAAAAAAAATTAAACATGTGCTACATCACTAAATAATTTAAGTTAATTAATGTTGGCTAGTCCAATTAATTAATTTAATTATTTAGGTCCAAAAGATCACCAAGTCAACGGCCCAAAGAAGTATCAAGTCAACGGTCCGATAAGATTATCAAGTCAATGGCACAGTGGACTACCAAGTCGTCAACTTAAATAGACTCCCAAGTCATCGGCCTGAATTCAAGGCCCATCTATCGACCTAAGAAGGTTATTAATCCGCAATCCCTAACAGAGAGGAGAGGCTCCTCCCTATAAATATAGCTCCATCCCTCCTCATTCGGAGATAGAATTCTTTCACACAAAAGATCCTGTAGAAAGAAACAATAAGCACATCAAAACGTGCCGTTTACTCTTGAGATTGAAGCACGCACTTAATCGAGATTCAAGCTACCTCAGCCCTCTATCAAGTCACAAACAAGAGATTGAATCAGAAGAGTTTAATTTGTTCATTTATAACAAAATATTCAAATATTGTACCCATTTTTAAATTATAAATACAAAAATTAAATTTGTTCCATATTTCTTGTCTTAATTCGATTTAGACTTAAAATTTGTGGTTACAGACGCCAATTGAACGGCTGCTTTGCAACAAAATGTAATTCATCGCATTAAAATCAAGCACACAACTACACAAAATAACTTAAATCAAAACTAAAATAACACTTTCACAACTAGAAGGAAGAATAACTCTCACATTCGGAGAGACACATACTAGATCAAAGATAAACATACTACTTAAATAAACAGAAAGAAAGGCAAATGGGTAGGATGTTTGAAGAATCAACCATCTTGATCTCGTGAAATTACTGCAATAAATCAAAGAGATAAAAGAAGATGAAGATTTGGAGAAAGATGGGGAGAAGGGCATTACCAAACTGAAGATTGGGAGAAAGATGAAGATAAATAGGCTATTCGGCCACATTTTTCCTCCCCCCCCCCCCCCCCAAAAAAAAATCCTACTCTTAAACCCCGCCCGTCCCCAATGTCAATTTCATCATTTCCTTTGATCAAAAAAAATTTCGTCTTTTGCTAAATTTGTGCAATCTCTGCAATGAATTAATTGGATTTCCTTTTGTAAACCGTGTTTGAAAAGTAAATAAAGTCTTATATAATTTAAAGTTATAAGTTAAAGCCAAGAGTTGCACATGACAAAACTAACACCGAGTTCTTGTAAGTGAAAATTGGTATAATTTATTATTTAATCATAAACTAGCATTAAGCCTTATGTGATGCATTGTGACTTGTATGTATAACTATTTTCATTTTAAAATGTGAGTTTTTTTAATCTTTAATTGAGAAATTTTTGCATAATGATAAATACGTTAATATATTTGATAAACCACAAGCAATAAGTATAACATCATAATTTTTTTGGGGATCAATAATATCATTCTTTGTAACTATCATAGTAATTGATTCTTCATTAAAAATAGTGATTATTATTGAAATATTTTCGAAAATCAAAGTGTACTATTTTTAGAATCTCATTAATAACTTCAATATTATCAGCCATTGTGAAATTTTTGATAATATTATAAACAAGAATCTTTTATTATGTATATTATCTTTTGAAAATTAGAAAGGGAATTATAATGATATTTGAGGTATAAAAAAAGAAATTGAAAAAATTGAAAAAAAATAAGTCTTGTGAAAGTGACATATGACAATTAGAGATAAGGGTTTTGTATTACTTCGATATATTCATATAGATGTAGCATTAAATTTAAATAATCCTACTTTCATTAAATTATTTTGTGGCATTAGATTTAAATAATTCTACTTTGATTAGTTCTGTTGTCATGATTGATTTTGAGAGAGGTCTGTGTCTTCCACTCTTCCTTATACTAGACGATACTTTCAATAGGTTGTTTAAATTATGGCTTATTTCCTGCTATAGTTCAATTATTCTCCCTATTTGGTATATTTTTTTCCATGGGAGATTTGTACTCTCATTACTTTTTGCATCATTAGTTGAGGGTAAGTTATTTGTTTCTTTGTAATATGACACTATACCAGCAAGTTACTCGTTCCTTTCTAATATGATACCAAGTTATTATTATGTTTTTAATCTTTGCCACTGAGAATAATAAGTTGGGTAGTAGTCATTTGGTGGCAAATTGGAAAAAAAAGAAAGGAACTTGATTGTAGTTTGATATAAAAATTGAAAACTTAGTTGCATTTTTTTTTTTTTTTGAACAGAAACTCAATTTTAATATTTGCTCTAATATTTGGGTTTGTGCTATGCACAGCTTCATCATTTATTTTAAAAATATTATCAAAAGTACGTATTGTTATCTATTTTGAATAAATAAATAAATAAGATGATAGTTTCATTAATTTTAGTGAAATTCTATTTGAGGCCTACGTACACTACTACTCTACAGAGATTGGACTGAAATTTTGGGCTGATGCTGAAGAAAAGAATATACCATTTAAATTGGTTTTCTAATTATCTTCGCCTTGGAATGAAGGACTAATTAATTTCAATCAAGAAACTACTAGTAGTTAAGTCTTCCTGTAAAGCAAAGTTACGCATAAGATTGCTAGGCATTCTTTTAAGCCATGTTGGGTAAAAATTCACTATTTAGATAGTACATAATGGTTAAATAGTGGACAACTATTTAGATAGCAGTTCTCATATACTTACTAGTAGATAGCTGTTTCGATGAATAGTTGAAATAAATATATTTAGTAAATTTAGCTATTGGAAAACTAATTAATGTAAATTGACATAAAAAGATATAAATAATTTCCAAAGATATAATTTCTAAAGGGTTTTTTATTGGGCAAAAAAATATGACACGTTACTTTAGAATGCCAAAAACTGATATTATTACTTTTCAAAAATATTATTTAAAATGCTAAACGCTACTTGGAATGCTAGTCCAAGCAATAGGTTACCAAACACTAAAAATTAATTGATTAATGCGTTGACTTGGTCAAAATTCTCAATGCTGCTTAAAACTTTGTTGCCGAATATAGCCTAGGTTGCCGAACATAGAAAAACGCTAAATGATACTCAAAACAATGTTGTTGAACATGATTTTAATATTCATTTCACCAATTTAGTAAAGCAAAAAACTGCTACACTGAAATAGAAAAACGATAAAAAGAAAGAATAAATAAAAGAAGGATAGAAAGGATAAATGCATTCTTGATCCAAGTCAGGTATGAGTATTGGAAGTCACACAATGATTTCTTGTAAGGGCACACTAAAACTAATTAAGGTGATGATATATGTCTTCTCAGGAGATGTTTTTCAGGTGTTTTATCTTAGTCTAGATTAGTTTATTATATAGTTTTAAATAGTTACGGTTAGTCACCAACTATAAGCCTTTTAATTTTCATTGACTATATTGATGAGTACAAATGACACTCTAATAAAATTATCTCTATTCGTGGAGACATATAATATGCATAATTTTATAGTTAAAGAAATTAATTATTAAAAATGTAATTTTACATAATCTGTAAGTGACAATATCATTGTACCATTCAATTATATCATTTTTTTATTTTAATACATGATAATATAACTTTTAAATTAAAACAAGATATTTAAGAAAGTTTCTTACAGCAAAACATTTACCATTTTCATGGCAAAACTTTTTTTGCCATTGTATTCTGATATGTATGTTCCTTTTCAAAAATTTTAAAAAATAAAGATTTCATATTACCAAATGTTTTTAAAAATCTTTCCCCTTTGTAGGGGTCTAATAGTAGGAATAATATAAGGTTTTTATATTTGAGTCTCCTAGATTCCGTCTAACAAAAATGGATCTACTCCACTGCAGTGGCGAAGTCAGGATATTTGGAGAGGGGGTCGGAATTAAAAAAAACAAAAACATTGGAAGGGGAAGGTTCAAACTCGCGACCACCAACAAACAAAGCCAAGTACTAGACCGCTAAGCTATCTAGTTTTCTTGTTAATCTTCCACAAACATAATACATGTCTCAATTTCGATTTTTTTTTAATTTTCTGACTTCTACTTTTTTTTTTTTTTGAAGAGGGGGGTCGGGTGGCCCCACTGATCCCACGTTGCCTTCGCTCCTGCAGTCCACTGTGATAAATGATGATGGTAATGAAAAGGGGAAATTAGCAATGCATATGGACTTTCTTTGGATGAGCAACGAGAGGAAGCTGGGAAGAAGCAATTGATAAGTGACGACCAACGCCATTCGAAGCGGGGGACTTGCATTCCATCATGTGGGCCTCAGCTGTCAATTATTTCCTTGATATTTGATATTGGATAATTGAGTATGTGGTCGGAATTCTGAGGAGTTCCATCACGTGGTGCATTCTTTTTTTAATATTTTTATTTTTTTTGTATGTAGTATATGATTTTATGTTATTAAAAAAAAAAGTTATGTATTATGAGGTAAGTATATGATAAATATTTTTATTAGGTAGTTAAAATTGAAGTTTTATGATTTGTAAAAGTGATAGAATGTAAGTTCAAAAAATATGGAACTTTTATTGATGTGGCATATTTGAATTTCAATTTTTGGAACTCAAGTTGGAAATGACCTAAGGACTCACCTGATAATTATTAGCACAATTAATCGATCTGATAATTTTATGATGCTTTTATTATTTTTATTATATTTATCAATCAATACATTTATCATTCCACAATAATTCAAAAGTTACCACTATTCACTTTTGTAACTTAAAATTAAAACAAAATATAAAAAGAAAAAAACAGTGAGATATTTACGTGGAGGTAGGGATGACAGTACAATCCAAACCTGATGCAAATTTAATCCAATTTAAGGTAAAATTATTCGATTTGAATCCGACAAAAAAATAATCTGATTCGAATTCGATAAAAATAACTCAAATCCAATTTGATCTGATAATATTTGGAGGATGGTCCATTCGATCCAATTAGCATCCGATCCGACATCTTTTTTTAATAATTTCACTTTTTTTTGAAGATAGAAAAATCCTTATATTATAACTCTAAAAATATCCACATAAGGTCCACATTCCATGTCCAACACACTTTTCTTTATTAACTTATTTCCTCTTCCATCTCGATTTTATTCTCGATCTCTCCTCTTTGTCAATTGAAATTGTACTTGGTGCACTTTCCTTCGAACTGTTATCCTTCTGTATATCCTTTTTTCCTTTAAAGTGATTTCGCATTACCTTTTTCTAATACTTTTTTACTTTAATATATTAAAATGTTTGATACAAAAAGTTTTTTTTTGGCATTAAAGTGGTGTTTAACGTTGGATTTATAAGTGAGCAAAACTAAGGTTGAAAATAAAAAATAATGCAATATTAAATAAAAATGTATAATCGGATTATATCTTATTATATCCAAATTTAATTCGATCTGAAGTTGATCCGAATCTAATTTAACATTTGACTCTACGGAGTTGGATATGGATTAAATTTTCAAATCCGATCATTAATTGAATCGAATTTGGATATCTATACATCCAATCCAAATCGACCCCTTGTTATCCCTACTTGGAGGATAAGGTTGTCAGATTGGCAAATCCAGTTAACGTGTTCCCGTCAAAGTTATCAAAGTCAAAAGTGTAAAGAGAGAGTGACCAATGGAAATAAGAGATATGAATGCATTTTTGTTTTAACATAAATATACAAATATGTAAATTATATGATAAATTTGGAGCAAGTGCAGTGCCTTGCTTGCCCAAAGAGAGAGAGACGCGCGTGAGGGAAGTGGCGGGGGGAAGAGTTCTACTGGGCAGCTCACGCAAAGCGCCTCATAGGGAGCCTCTCGGAGGAGAGCCGGCTCCCACGGGCCATGTGGATGCTTTTTTATTTTTTAATATTTTTGATTAGTTTTTCTTTTTTTTTTAAATTTTAAAAGTAAAATTATGTGTTACAAAGTGGATTCATGTGTATTATTTCATTTGGTGAGCTTTTCACCGGAGAGAGTGAGGATTGTGAAATAAAAAATTGAAGAGAGAGTTGATGTGGTAGTGATAGGCCTCCATCGGTGAATCACAAAATTGGCTATCATTGAATTTGCTCTTAATGCACTTCAAAAATAATCTAAATATTAATGATAAGAATACAACTTCTAAAATTAATGAATTGCAAACACCGACTATGAAATTTGAACAGACATGTCCCAATGTTTTCCTGTGCTTTGGATGAGTCCAATCTTCATAATTAGTCTGACAACTATCAATTAGTGGTGTTCATGATTTGAGTATTTGAACTAAAAGATATTTTTGTTTGGGTATTCAAAATTTTGGATTGGTGAAATGATAAATTATATTCAAATTTAAATATTTGGGTATCTGAAAATTTTAGTTTGGATTTTCAGTTACCTAATAGCCCAATTCTAAAATCTCTTTTTCCTATATTGCCTAATAATTTTGTTGTGTCTATAATATAATTATTGCTGTTTATGCTAATCAATGTTACCATACTAACTTGCACCTGATATTATTACACAATATGACATTATTACATAGTATCTTATCTCCATTGCATTCTAAGGACTTCACTTCCATAAGTTATAAGCTTACTAATATCATATCCATGCCTAACCCACTCTCAAAATGCAACAAAGTTTCCTAGAAGACCTAGACATCCAAAGCTCTAAACAAAACAATGCAACGATGTCAAAGTATTTGTCTTCTTGTGATTTGGAAATATTTGACTTACAAAGACTCTAGGGAAGAAAAATAAAAAAGAATTTGTTAAAAAATAAAACTTATTCTGAGATTTTAGATAGTGAACTCTTAAAACGCTCAAACTGTATCCAAACTGAAACTTTCAAATATTTCAGTTCAGATACCCAAAATTTTGGATCAGACAGCATATTTTCAATTTGGGTAATTAATTATGAATATTTTTGAGTGCGCCTAAAATATTGAATTTGCCATACACATTATTGACGTAACCAGCAAAATTAAATTGATAGAAAGAAAGAATCAACAATGTATGGTGCACATTAGGCTACTGTGGAAGAGGTCACCACTCGCCATTTTCACTCAAAAAACACGTTTCCACTCACTCCTTGCGAAATGTTCACCTACCCTGCCTATCTTCGCCCATAAATACCCCCCTCCCAAAGCCCACATTCACCACCACCACCACCGCAACTTTCTCGTCTCCAAATTAAACATAAACACACACGCTTTCTCTCATCAAAATGGCAATTCCACAGAATGTCGTGCTCGGCCAGTCGGGCGCTACGTGGCAAGAGCTCCTAGGAGCCAAGAACTGGGCGGGCCTTCTGGAACCCCTGGACGACGATCTCCGGCGGCTAATCTTGCGATGCGGTGACTTCTGCCAGGTCACCTACGACACCTTCATCGACGATCAGAGCTCTAAGTACTGCGGGGCCAGCCGCTACGGAAAGGCGGACATCCTCCACAAGACCGCCTTTCCGGACGGGGCGGACAAGTACGACGTCGTTGGGTACTTGTACGCCACCGCACTGATGAACTTCCCGACAAACTTCATCCTCACGTCCCTGTCACGTGAGAGCTGGGACAAGGAGTCCAACTGGATCGGTTACATCGCCGTTTCAAACGACCAGGCCAGCAAGGAGATGGGGAGGAGGGAGATTTACGTGGCCTGGCGTGGGACTATTCGGGAGGCTGAGTGGGTTAATGACCTTGGTGCCGTCCCGGAGTCTGTTCAACCTCTCCTCTCTCCCGGTAAGACTGTCTTTCACCTTCTTGAATTTAAAGCTGCAACCGGATTTTTTTACATGGCTGTGATACACTTTTTTTAGCCGCACCAAAAAAAAAAAAAAAACTTTTTTTTAAAAAAAAAAGGAAAGATAACAATTTTATTGATAAAACTTCAAACAACGCATATAATAAAGTCATATATAAATAATTGTATATCTAAACATAAAGTCAAGATTCAACTATCAAATAACTAATGTAAATCTTGCTGACATCCGGCTCCAAAACGGTATGACAATCTTCTCGCAGATGGACAATTTTAATGACTTCGCATATTTGATGTTGATGGAGGACCTCACAATTCGTATTGTAGTGAATTAAAAGTCGATTTTCATCCATACCATCTAGTCATATTTCAAATATGAAGCGAGATTGAAACTCCCATCGAAGGATGAAAAAAGAACTCTTACAATATGAAGAGCCGGACTTATATATATAGAAAAGTAAAATTAAACTAATCATTGTGTATAGAAATAACTCATAACAAGGTGCACCATCAATCGAAAGCATAGATTGCAGCCCCATAATAGAAAGAGTAATGATATATGTATTGTAGCAAGATACTTTTTAAATGTCTTGTGTCAATATAAATTAATAGTTATATGATTTAAATTACCAAAATTTTAAATAATTGCAGTTTAGTATTCATCAATTATGTCGACAAGTACAAAATAACACCTTAATTGAATCGACCCTACCGATATACACAAAATTTTTATAAATGTGAATATTATGTATAAAAGGTCGATTTACACAATTTATAAGTGACAATATCCTTTTGTTATTCAATCTTATACTTATTTTTCAATTTAATACATGATAATATGATTTTTAGATCGAAAGGAGACACCTAAGAAGTGTCTTGTAACAAAACATTTATCATTTTGCCAACAGAAAATATCGAATGCTACTTTTTCATTGGAGTGTCCTCATGTGGCAAGACATGTAAGACTCACGTGTCTTGAGGAACCTAAATTTATGTCACCAAATTTTTAGGAGTTGCAACTAATTATCAATTGTGAACGTTTAATATTCGTTGACTTTACTAATAGATACAAAATAACACCCTAATTAAATAAATCCTATATATTTGGAAAGACATATTAGATTGCAAAAAATTATGAATAAAAGGTCAATTTTATGTAATTTATAAGTGATAATACCCTTGTAGTATTCAACCACATCACTCTTTTAATCTAGTATATGATGACATAATTTTTATGTTAACATAAGACACTTAAAAATATTTTACTATATGACATTTACTTTTTAAGCATTTTGAAAAAGTAAACTACAATGTTTTTCTAAATTGTAATTTATTTCTAATTGAAGAACTAATCTGCAGCTAATGGCTTTACTTTAATATCTATTACAATCAATCTCTCCATCTCCCCATAATTTAGGGACTATAAAATCTATCCACTTTTTTTTTTTTTTTAAACAAGAGTAAAATGTAAATAAGACACATCTTCTCACAAGAGGATGCCCAACAATACAAAATCTACCCTCTTATCCCCGCCAAAATGATTCTCTAATTAAATTTAGGGGGAGAGCTAGCAAACTTTTTATTCTTTTTTTTGGGGGGGGCTATATATTGAACCCAGGGCGGAGCATTCAAGTATTAAGAGCATCTGTAGCCATTTCCACGCGAGGCAAAATGGCTGCTGATGTGGCAGCACGCGTGGGACAGAAAGTTGGCAACCAGACGTGGAAGAGGAGGGTCACGCGTGGTTCCACAGACTGGCGTTCCTCCTCACATGTCAACTTTTATATTTTTTTAATTATTTTTTGTTTTTCTTTTTTTTATTTTGAGGTAATATATAATTTTTATATGATTAAAAAAATAGGTTGTGTGTTATAAGGTGGGTCCATGATAAATTTTTTTATTGGGTGATTAAAATTGAGTTCCATAGGTTGCAGAAGTGATGGAATGTAAGTTTCAAAATTGTGGAACTTTTGCTGACGAGGCAGGCTAGAGTTCCAAAAAATGGAACTCTGACTGGGAATGCTCTAATGGGCTTGAGGATCGAAAATTTTTATTTCACTTTACTAATAGGTGGTAGTGCTATCTTAATTTATATTTCAAAATGAATTTTTATTGGGCCTTACTCATAATTAATAAGTGCTACCTTTTTTTTTTTGGTTACAATAAAAGGGAAGAATTCAAACCCGAAATGGGATGAAACGATTTAGACCCGAACACCCGAAGTGAACCAATCTAAAACCGAACGATATCTGAATTGTAGCATGACCCAAAATGACCCACACCCGAAATGACCCGACCCAATTCAAACCCGATCCGTAGTGACTCGGCCCGAAGTAAATCGAAAATAGACAATCCGAACCCGAACCGAACCGTACCCAATTTAAAATCGATCTGATTCTTACCCAACTCAATTCTACCCAAATAAGTAGTAACTTTTTTTGGGGGTTTTAGTCTTTTCTCTTTTTGGGGGAATTTTGAATTTTTCAAACTCAATTAGTTGAATTTAGATGGGAAAGACTTAAGAGGGAATTTTTGCAAATTAAATGAAATCAATTAAAGAGGAAAAAATAAAAAAGTTGATGGTTTTAAGTTTTTAATTTGACAGATATGTAGCAAAAATATAAGAGAAAAAATATTTTGTCACAATAGGAATTAAGAAAAGGTAGGTATAGTTAACAATCTATTAAACTTATTAGGATCTAGTAGTTCTATTTTACTATTTGATTCACTTAATGACTTAATGCAATGCACGTTATGATTATAAATTTATAATATCATCCTATGACTACTGTTAAAAATTTTACACTACTGGTCTACGATTCCAAGTCTTCTTCATAATATGATTAATTCTACAAAATCATATTCAAGAATGTAGCATTGCATATGATCTCATAATAATGTGACTCATTCGAATTTTGGACAATTAAATTCTAAGTCTCGAGTTTCAATAACGAGCATTCACAATCATATAAATGTAATGCTAATTGACACATACTTATATATTGCCATTACTTTTTAGTTTTGACTTATTGAGCAAATGCAGATCAAGTTATTAATTTCACAAAGACAAATATTTTAATATTGATGCATGATCACTTAACGAGATATCAAAGGACATTAATTTGATTACTAAAAATGTCTATTTGAACCAACGTGTTCTATTTACTAACTCTAAATATGACAAATATAAAGTTATAAACCAACATCAGGGTCTAAATAAAAATTTCTTTATTTTCTTTCTTTTTTTTTCATTTTTCAAGGCATATTTTGGTTTTGGGGTTCACAAATGAGATCATTGACAAATAATTTGTATTATATTGGTCAACTTATTTGGTCATCGCATGAACTCAATTGACATGATTAAAACTTAACTTAACGACATATAATCCTTGGATAATTGCACGGCGCATTTGATATAGGGTTAGGGATGAGTTCTATACTTATATTTGTAATTTGCTAACTTACTTAGTAAGTTTGGGATATATATATATATATATATATATATATAATATATATATATAATATATATATTATATATATATATATATATATATATATATATATATATATATATATATAATGAATTAATCGTTAATGTATGAATTGAAAGAAAAATATAGAATATATAAATGAGTTGGTCTAGTTGAACGGTTTTTATCTTTTAAATGCAAGTTAAGAGTAAAGAGCTAAAGATGATTACATTGAAAACATAAAATGATTCGAAATTAACCCAACTTGATTTATACTCGATTCAATCTACACCTGACCCGATATTGACTCAAACATTGAACTGAATCCCACCTGATCCAAATCACACTTGACCCATACCCGATTCGAATCAGGTTACTGTAGACAACTTGAAATAGACCCGATCTGAACTCCACCTGAACCAAACCCATATCGACCCGAACATGGTATTTGGAAATGACCCGAGCCCAAACTTCACCCGAACCGAACCGAACCTGACCCGAACATGGTTGACCCGCAAATGATCCAAATCCAAATCGAACCGGAACCCGACCCGAGCATAATTGATCCGAAAGTGACCCAAACCAAACTAAGACCCGATCTGAATTACTCATTTGCCAAATCTACTGTTTTCGCTTCGCTCTCAAAATTTTGATAAGCCTTTCTGGATACAAGATTATAAGTTCAAATCTCAATAACTCTTATATTTAATATTGTACAAAGTAAGGGGAGTCTTTACAGTAGCTAAAGTTAGCAAAGCTAACCCGGTACGGTTAGTGACTAAAAATCGGCCCGAAGATATCTGGGTTTGGGTGGAAATTTCCAACCCGCTTAGTTAAGGGGGCTTCCACGTTAAACATATTTAATTAAATAGGCTAAGTTCAGGTCAAGATATTCGACAAGAAAAAATACCTATTTAACATGTTTAGTTGGATGGAATAAACAAGTAACTCATTTACCTGTTTATCATTTACATGTTCGCCATTTTTTTAATGATTAAGAGCATAAAAATTTAAAATAAATACGAAAATGTGAATAATGATGAATCCGGTGAGATTTGGACAATAATTGAGCGCAGCACTATATAAACTTAATTTTTAATACTACTTAATTACGTACTACCTGAAAATCTTAATTGGATAAATGAGTATTAGGTGACTGCACTTGACTTATTCTCTTAAACGAGTTAAATGAGTCGATGCGTTTAAAAATTAAATGGTTATAGGTCAAGATTTTCTAACCCATTTAATAAACGGGTTAGGTTCAGATTGCGGGATTCTTAACCGTTTTAAGTTCAACACGAACACGATCACAATCGGATCTGACCTATTTCTTAGCTCTAACAACTACATATAAAGCCTAAAAGACATTTGCATGAAGGGACATGTTAAAGTATAAGATCAATTCCTAAACCTTCAATCATCAATTTAAACTTTTAATTAAAGGTTTAGATATTGTCTTATACTATGAGATGTTCGTCGTTTTGTGGGTAAATCCCAAATTTCCACCCTTCTCCACTCTTGTAGTACTTTTCAAAAAGAGTTCATCCATCGCATTAATTCCTACTCCCAATATAAGAAATGTTCTTTTTATAATACAAGAAGAATGATGATATATGCTTTATAGCAAGACGTCCTTTAAATGTCTTAGTTTGATCAAAATTAACATATCAAATAATTGAAAATTACCAAATTTTCAATAATTATATTTAATTATGGCTCGTAAAGTATAGTAATTGTTGGTTAGGTCGATAAACGCACATGACACCCTAATAAACTCAACTCTATCCACGGAGGTGTATAATATGCTAATTTTCTAGTTGTAAAAAATAATTAATAAACTTATAAATTGTAACATCCTTACATTATTCAACCATATCGTTTTTTTACGTTTTTTTAGTTTAACACATGGCAGTATAACTTTTTAAAGCAAGCAAGACATTTATAATTTTGCAATAAAAAATATCCCATTATACCTCACTTCTTACTATTTGTTCTAAAAAAATTCCACTCTATTTCACTTCCATTCTCTTCCCTTTTTATCCAATTTATCATATGATTGAAAATTACCATAACTTATATCATATATTTGAGAATATATACTTCTATAAGTTACGTAAATAAAATATATTTAAGTCACTGTTATATAATAAGCATATATTAAAAAAAAATATATATATAATAATAGAAATACGTGCTTTCACAAATATGTAATAATTTTTCGAAAACCGCAGGCGCTACAATCGTCTGAAAACTGTCAAGAATCAAGACATCTCAAGTTCTCAACCATCGGTGAATGGCCACTTGACATTAACTGAAATCCTATGACAAAGCTCGGTGCAAGCCACGTGTATTACTTATGTAGTTGAGTAGTTCACGTCTGGTGCGCCGTTCAATCATATGTGTAGTTTTAATTTCTGAATTATATATACGCTGTAAAATTCTATTTTCAAACTAAATTTTAATTAAATAGCTAGTTTTAATTTTTCCTGACAGACAAGCTGCATGGTTTTACAATTTTCAGATGAAATGATCAATTAATTTGTTTGGCTGAATGAGCTAGCATTCAGGTAATCGGCTCGTGCATGGAAGATTTTATGATGTTAATATTAGCCGTTTTATAACAGAAATTGCCAAATTATTTATTTACATTAAAATCTCTTGCTCTATTTCTTTTCTATGTATGTGAGAACGTCTATAAATGTACTTACAAAATTTGTGGAACTATTTGATAGTTAAAAATCCTCAAACTTGACTTGAGTTATGATTTCGATAAAGATAAAACGAATTTTTCTTCACAAGGAATTTGTTTTGCATTTTTTTTCTTCAAAAGGAGTTTTCCTTATGTGGTCCAAGGTCAGAGGCGGAGCCAGGATTCAAAATAAGAGGGGCGAGATTAATAATACATATAACAAAAACTTTATTAGTTTTAAAAATGAATGCTTAGCTAAATAAATTCAAGAAAATTATCCTCGATGAGATATCATATTTTGAAAGTAAAGCATCATATCATCGCTCGACAGACTTTTAAAAAGATTCAAAAAAAATTATAAAGAGAGTCAAACCCACAAGCTTTCACATGAAATAACAAGCGGCTAATCAATCTGCTATACAATTCTTTATGAAGTATTTAAGAACCAATTAATATATATCTAATTTTTTTCCTTCAAAATATCTCACATTTAATTTTTTTTCAAAAAGTTAGAAGGCCAATTGGCCCTCTTACTTCTTAGTGGCTCCGCCACTGTCCAAGGCCTGGGCTATAATTGGCCGTGACACGTTCGGGCTGGTCCTGCCCAAATACCTCATTTTCTTTATCGTGATTATTTTTGGCTTAAAATAACCACATCCACTTACACTTGTTGTCATTAGAAAAATAAGATAACTGCGGAGTTTCAAGCTCAGCCATATTCATCTACACTAACCATCGACTGATGCATTTTCCTTTTCAAAACTTTAATGAATAATATCTACCAAGTATGAAGCACTTTGCGTCAATTACATTAAAAGCGATTTGACATATAGACGACTTATATTTTAATTTCTGTAGGATAATTGTATAAGAACCAATTCAATCAAAAGTTTAAACTGATGATTGAATGTCCAAGAATTAATTTTATACTCTAACACGCTTCTTCACGCGAATGTCCTTTGGACTTAAAGCGTGGCTGCTGCAAATGCTCCTTTTTAACTTGGGCAATAAATTTAGGGGCTGTTGAGATACCATGTTTAAAAACTATTTCAACTAAAAATTTAAGCTGATAATTGAAGATCCAAGAATTGATTTTATACTTTAACAATAATTCATTTTAATTAACTTGTTGTAATAGACAGCAAGAGGAGACCATGGGACGTGATCAACCCGCCCGCAGTCTCGCACGGATGGCTAGGAATGTACATATCTCAAGATCCAAAATCCGCCTTTACAAAACTAAGTGCAAGGACCCAACTGATGACTATGCTCAAAGACCTGCTAGACAAATACAAAGACGAGGACTTAAGCATCATCATCTGTGGCCACAGCCTAGGGGGAGCCCTGGCTGCTGTGTGCGCCTTTGACGTTGCTGAGAACTTAACAAGTGAGATCCCAATCTCGGCCTTCCTCTACTGTTGCCCTCAAGTGGGCAACAAGGGCTTTAAGGACAGGTTCGACTCCCACCCCAATCTTAAGGCAATCAACATTAAGAATGCCCTTGACATCGTCCCTCGCATCCCAGGTTACATACTGGGCTATGTTGACTTGGGGACCGTCATTGAAATAGACTCGAGGATATCGCCCTACCTAAAGAGTACCAAGAATGCACTTGACTGGCACAATTTGCAAGCAGTGTTGCATGTTTTGAATGGTTGGCATGGCCACAACGGGACTTTTGAGCCTAGGATCAAAAGGAGCCTCGCGTTGGTTAATAAGTCTTCTGGGCTGCTTAAGGAGGAGTACGGGGTGCCAGCGTCTTGGTGGGTTGTCCAGAACAAAGGGATGCTGTTGAAGAAGGATGGAGATTGGGTCTTGTCCCCCCCTGATGATATCCCTGTCCCTGAATTTTAGGTAGAAGAAATGTGTCATTTGGCTCTCTGGTATTGTAACCTGTATTGTGGCTTTGCTTCTAGGCGTATTTTGCAAGTATTTTGTAACTTCTTGGGTTATTCCGCAAGTATTTTCTGTCACAGATTGAGGAGTTTGATCTGTATGCTGTGTGTCAAGTGTTGTGGTCAATTGTAATGCAACTTGTTTCTGTAGTTAAGCTGATCATAGTATGTGCTATTTCGATTTGATTTACAAATATTTTTGTGCATGATGCGTGTGTGTTTACCCTTTTTTTTCCTGCTTTTGATTATGGTTCTTTTTTTATTATGACAGTAAGCTTGAAATCAATCAATTATCTCACAAAATTGGAAGATTAAATTTGTTATAAACAAATATAAAAGAAAGAACAATATTGACATACATCAATTCATCACTTACAGGGATATACGTACACGACTAATCAACTTTTGGGAAGAAAATAATTCTAAGGTCTAAGCTAGGAAAGCATAAAATCTAAGATATATACAATATTTACATAATAATGTCTAGCACTCCCATTCATACAAAATGATGAAATCGTCTTGTTTGGTTGACTTATTCAAAATATCAGTAGTTTGCTCTGTATAAAATAAGCAAAAAGTTATAGTGATTGTCGCTACATGCCAGTCACCACAATTTCTCAAATTTAGAGCGTACATTTGGAATAAATTTATCCTAACCGTTGATTTTATTTTTGTTTTTGAATATTAAGAAATGTATTGTAAAAATTACAAAATATATCTAAATCTTGATAAAATTAATGGCCGAAACACTGCCAGAAATACGCGACTGATGTGAGGGAGGAGGACATTGGCGACAATTATTAACAACTGCGGAGAGCTTCACGCTGGAAACAATGGTGGAAACTTCGTCAAAAGAAAGCAATTTGACAGTTGTGGTGGTTGTCGGAAGCCTTAGTTGTCGCTGGAACCTCGGTTGCGCGAAACCTTCATTGTCGCCGAAAAATTACTTATCATCGGAAATGCGTAGTTGGAGAGCAACCAAACAATATGTCATATTGAAATTAATTTTATCAATACTTAGATATATTTTGTGATTTTTGCAATATATTTTTTAATATTCAAAAACAAAAATAAATTCAACGGTCAAGATCAATTTATTCCAAACGTACGCTCTAGATTTAAGAACTTGTGGTGGTTGTCATATAGCTATAATCACTATAACTGCACTCATAAAACAATATGGAGAGATGAATTGTGAAATAAGAGATGTTATCCAATGAAGAGATAATAAACTCATATGCTTGGTTATTTCATAAAAAGCGTCATTATGAGCGATTTAAGTGGCACTTTGATTAATTATTATAACGAGTTGTGATTGCAGAGTGTTGATGAGCACCCGTATCCTCCAATAACCAACGCAACCATACCAGTTCAAAAGTCACATCTACAAGGTGTAGTAAGAAAAACCTCTGAACTCTAACAACACCTCCCAGTGTAGGTTCCGCTTTCGCGGGGTATGGGGAGATCCAAATGTAGATAACCTTACCTTTACCAGTATCCCTATATGTAGAGAGGCTGATTTCAAAAGACCCATAAAGTAAGATTTTGTGAAAATATTTTGTAGAAGAAGGATTTTGTGAAAATAATTTATGGAGAGAAACTAAGGATAAGTAGTAGAGAATAAAATATAAAGTATTAATAAATTAGGTATAACTATGTAAACATAAATACAACATAGTAGGGAAAGGTACTATACCTCGATAAATAGGGGTATGGAAATAATGTCTCTTCCTAGATGACTGTAGTACATGTATACAAACATGACATACGACCAAGGAACTCACAACCAAATCTACCCTACTGCAACCGACAGACAACTCCGAGGCTAACTCTTTGAGATCTAAGATCCTAATCCTATCCCGCCATAATCTCCTATCCTGAGCCAAGTCCTCTGCCAACCTTATAATTTCTAGGTCCTCTCTAATCATCTCGTCCAAACTCTTCTTTGATCGTCCCCTCCCTCTTTTACCTTCGGGGATGTTAATCCTTTCACATCTCCTCACTAGAGCATCCACACTCTTTCTTTTCACATGGCCAAACCATCTAAGCCTTATTTCTCTCATCTTATCTTCGATGGGAGTCACTTTAACTAAGTCTCTAATTACTCCATTACTAATTCTGTCCACTCTTGTATAACCACACATCCATCTAATCTTCCTCATCTCTGCTACCATCAACCCTTGAACTTGAGTCTTTTTTAATAGGCAGCACTCCGCTTCATACAACACAGTAGGTCTAACTACTATACGATAAACTTTACCTTTTAATCCTACAGGTATCCTCTTATCATGTAACACACCTGAAGCATACTTCCATTTTTGCTAACCCACTTTTATACGCTGGTTAATATCTTCGTCAGTATCTCATTCCTGTTGAATAATCGAGCCTAGATACTTGAACTTTTCGACCTTTGGTATCGCTATCCCATCAATGGTGACTTCTCCCTTTGTATCTTCCCTCCCACTGAAACAACAATGTAGGTATTCAGTTTTCGATCTACTTACTTGAAAGTCTCTCGATTTCAGAGAATGTCTCAATCGTTCCAACTTGCCATTAGCTCCCTCTCTGATCTCATCAATAAGAATAATGTTATCTGCGAATAGCATACACCATAATAATTCATCTTGAATCCCATTTGTAAGCTCATCCATAACTAGAGTGAAAAGAAAAGGTTTAAAGCGGAACCCTAATGCAGGCCTAGGCCTGACAATTTTACCCGCATCTGATGGACATCCGCTTCACCCGACCCGAAAAAACGGATGAAAATCCGATTAAACGGGTAATTTAAACGGGTGATGGATAATCGGGTAATGGATCGGGTCGGATATGGGTGATGGTCCACCCGACCCGCCACCGGTTTAATATATATATATATATATATATATATATATATATATATAGTAACCAAACCCTAAAATCCTCTGTCTTCAACCCCTTCACTTAAATCCTTCGGCTTCCCCAAACCCCAGTCACCTCCCCGACCCCGATCTGCCCCAATCCCTCGTAGAGCCTGAGAGCCAGCACGGCGGAGCACACGGCGAGTCGCACGGCGCCCCCTGACCGGCTGACCGTCAGCCCCTCTAGCACTCCTCCAGGCACCGCCGTCCGCCGCACCAAGCTCCATACCAGTACTCTCTCTTTCTGCGTCGCTGCTCTTTCTTCCCCAGTTCCCTCCAGTACTCTCTCTTCTTTCTTCTCATTCGCCTGAGTGGGTGGCCTCACGGTAAGTCGGTAAATTTCCCTTACCCTCTTTCTGTTTCTCTCTCCCCTGTAAATTTCTTGTTATTCTTCTGTTGATTTCGTTTGTGTGGACAGTGTAGTTAAAGGCAGACAGGATTAGGCCAGACAATTTTTTTGCTTTTCCGATTCCCCCCTCCCTCCAGACTGTTCGACTGCTCCTTTGAAGTTGAATTTGAAAATGGTTTATTCATGCCATGAATTGATGTCCAGTTGGCTTTGTGAATTTGAAAATGGTTATTACTTGGTATTTTTGCATTGATTATATGATTACAATTTTTTTACGAACTTTGTTGGAATTAGGTTCGATTTAGTTTTCTATTATATTTTCATATGCGTTGTTTTTTGTTGAATACAGAAGTGTGTTAGTGTAATTGTGAGTATTGGTTTACTTTATGCAGTAAGCAATGATAGGTGACAATATTAATAAGTCTGAACATGCCTCATCTTGTCCTGAGCCAAATACAACTCCTTCTCCAGGCATCCCACAACCTTCAGCGGCTCAACCTTCCCATAGTCGCCCACCCCTTCATCCAAACTCATTTGCCAAAAATGAATTTATAGATACCGGGACACAATCTCGTAAGCCTAGACAGCTTAAATCAATTGTGTGGCACCACTTTCGGAGGGTGATGGTAAATGGGGAGCAAAAAGCGGATTGTTTGCATTGTAATCAAAGGTTGTCTGCCACAAGCAAAAATGGCACTTCTCATCTCATGAACCATCTAGAAAGAAGATGTCCTAAAAAACATATTAAGGTTGATATTCGTCAACAGTTTTTGAATTACAATCTTAAAAAAGATGGTTCAGTAACTCTGGAAAACTCTAATTTTAGTCAAGAAGTGTCAAGAAAAGAGTTGGCAACTATGGTGGTTATGCATGAGTATCCCTTGGCTATTGTAGACCATGTTGGTTTTAGGAGATTTGTACATAGCTTGAATCCAAACTTCAAGTTGATTAGCCGGAATACTTTGAAGAATGATATTATGAAAATGTATGCAAATGAAAGAGTGACTCTAAAGAAGTTGTTTGAGGACTATGAAGCAAGAATTGCCATTACCACTGATATGTGGACAACTTCTCATCAAAAGAGAGGTTATATGGCAGTCACAGCTCACTTTATTGATGAAGAATGGGTCTTGCACAACAAGACATTGAGGTAACTTTTTTTTTCCAAAGATATTTTTTATATTATGATTTTATGTGATATTTATTTGTTTGCCTACAATATAATGTCTTTATTATTTTCATTTATAGGTTTGCTTATGTGCCTTGTCCACATACGAAAGAAATCCTTACTCAAGTTTTAATGGATACATTGAATATGTTTAATATAACTGAAAAGATTTCTTCTGTGGTGGTTGACAATTGTACAACAAATGATGCAATGGTTGATATCTTACAAGAGAGATTAGATTCTCAATCTCTTTTGTTGCATGGTGACTTTTTACATGTGAGGTGTACTGCACATATTTTGAAATTGGTTGTGTAAGATGGTTTAGAAGTGATTGGTTTGGGAATTGAAACGATTCGTAATTGTGTTTTATTTTGGACATCAACCCCTAAAAGAGTTGAAAAGTTTGAGGATAAAGCTAGGGGTTTGAAGATTGATTGTTCAAGAAAGTTGGTGCTTGATTGTAAAACAAGGTGGAACTCCACCCATCTCATGCTTGTTAGTGCTTTTCCATATCGAGAGGTTTTTTCAAAGTTAAAGACTCAAAATCTCATTTTATGTTTGTTGTCTCTAGTGATCTTGATTGGGAGTTGGCTGAAAAAATATGTGAAAAGTTGAAAGTGTTTCATGATATGACTGAATTATTTTCAGGTAGAAAGTATCCTACCATTAATTTATTCTTTCGCTACACATGTGATATCAAGGTAGCTTTGATTTCATGGCTTTCAAATGAAGAACAAATTATTAGGGATATGGCTTTAAAAATGATTGAAAAGTTTGATAAATATTGATCAACAATTAATGGGGTTCTTGCTATTGCGGCTATCCTAGACCCTAGGGACAAATTGGCATGTGTGGAGTTCTATTTTGAGGTGATTTATGGAGATAAGGCTTATGGTGAAGTTCAAAGAGTTAAAGGTTTGTTGTATGACCTTCTCATGGGTATCAAGGATGTAGTGAGGATTATATTCCATCTACCTCTGATGTTCTTGGCAAACGTCATGCGATGGTTGATCTTCATGTTCCTCCTATGACCCAAAGCAAAAGTACTCTATGGGGTGAAGCTAAGAAAACCCAAAAAAAGAAGACAAATGTGAGGACAGAGCTAGACTATTATTTAGATGATGATCCATATCCGGATAGGCCTGGCTTTGATGTTCTTCACTTTTGAAAGTTAGATCCCAAGTACCCAACATTGAAAAAGATTGCTCGGGATGTCTTAGCAATTCCTGCATCTACCGTTGCTTCCAAGAGTGCTTTTAGTACAGGTGGTAGGGTATTGAGTCCTCATCGTTCTTCTCTTCACTTTGATACTGTGGAGGCATTGATGTGCTTGCAAAATTGGATAGTTGGCGAGTATTCAGGTAATAATAAAATTGCCTTTGATATTTTTCAATTATATTATGTATTTCAATTTATCATATGATACTAATTTATCATATTTTTTTTCTTGTATTTTAGTTTCTTCATTTAGTAATGCACAAGCATGTGCTACAATATTTGAAGATGCCGATGTTGGCGAAGATCAAAGTTGCAATACCGAAGTTACTAATGTGGATTCGGACCATTCGGTATGCTTGTTGGATAGCATATATTTTTTGAGTATTTGAATACGTTTAGTAAATTTATGAGTACTAACTAATTTTTTTTTAAATGATAGTCTTCAGTTGGTGATGATCTCTACATGGGCACCACTTGGTAGTTTGTTGAAGAGAATTGAAGATTTATGTCTTTGCCTCTCTAGAGATTGTGTAATTTGTGTTATGGTTGATTCACTCTTTGACTTTGTCTCGAATTACTGTTTGTGTTGATCATTTAGTCTTTGGACAATCCTCTCATTTCCCCCCAAATTAGAGACAATTTATGGTTGTTATCTAAGACTCGGGCATGTGGTTCCTGTTGGTTTGTTTTATGTAATTATCTAGGCTTTTAAAACTTATTTGAGCGATAAACGAAAAAATGAGATAAAGCGCATCTCATCCATTTCACCCGTTTACCACCCGCTTCATCCGCGGGTGATAGATGGATTGGATGTAGGTGAGCGGATAAGCGGGTGATGGGTGGATCGGGTGGAGTGGATGGAGGCGGGTGATGGATGCGGGTGGAGGCTCACTCGCTCCAAATCCGACCCGTTGCCAGGCCTATGCAGGCCCATACCAATAATGAAATTATTGGTAATCCCTCTTGACGTCCTGACACTCGCCCTACCTCCCTCGTATATATTTTTAATAACTCAAATATACTTAGGTGACACTCATTTCTTTTTCAAGTATCTCCATAATACTTCACGCAAAACTCAATCATATGTTTTTTCCAAGTCAATGAACACCATATGAAGACTACTTTTCTATCTCTGTACAATCCCATGAGCCTTCTAAGGAGGTATATCGCCTCTGTGGTCGACCTGTCAGGTATAAAACCAAATTAATTCTCTGATATTGAAATATCATTCCGCAACCTTCTCTCAATCACCATCTCCCATAACTTCATAGTGTGATTGAGTAGCTTTATACTCGTATAATTATTACAATCTTGAATACCCTCTTTGTTCTTGTACAATGGGATGGCTGTACTAAACCTCCATTTTCTGGGCATCTTAGCAGACTTAAAAATAACATCGAAAAGCTCTACTAACCACTTCAATCCCTCCTCATCCAAATACTTTAATGCTTCCACCGGTATCTGATCTGGATCCTCTACCTTCTCATTAGTCATCTAAAGAAGACTTAAATAAAATGAAGTCCTAGAATGACGTGCCTTTGATGTAGTGAAGTATCTAAAGTGCAGCTACACAATGTATCATGAGAGATGCAACTATAAATTAACTCACCGAATGCACCACATAGGCATTGTTGGGTTTTGTGACAATAAAGCAGACAAGGCTTCCTAAACTTTTTCTATACTATGTGGCATCCTTTAATAGCATCCTTTAATAGCGAACCTTTCTGTAGGTAGAGAACTTTGCATTAATCCCAAGAGGAGTAGGTGTTATTTTATCATGCATTAAGCTTTACGAGATATAGATCACTAGAGTATTTAGCTTACATGATGCATGGTTACTCCAAGATTAAGATGGGGAAATTATTTTTAGAAAATATTCAGAAAATAAAACAGTAGTAAATGTTTTGCTAACTAAATCATTGGTCAAATTACATTGGTCCCTCCAGCAAATTCTACCATGCACCGAAGGACTTGACGTGAGTAGTCTAAGGGTCAACCTCATTGCCTTATCTCTTAATAAAAGACTATTTATAAAAGTGAGTATTAACGTACATTGCATCTATGGGATTTGATTGATGACTTAATTGTGTGATCTAAGTTGCGAATTAGGCTCAATTCTGAGTCCATTTCTGTTAACAATCAAATTTCGCGCATGTGTCATAGTACATAGTAAATATTGGTTTTATAGTGAAAATGAACTTCAACTAATGAAAGTATTGATAGGTTCTCGAATATGAGAACTTTGAGAATCCAATAAAGATTGTACAAATTTACATAAATACTTTTGATAATAAATATACAACTGATGAAATAATTTTTTATATGCTTTTTGAGTTCAAAAACGATAGCAAATAAATAAATGTCTTGCTACAAGTGTTTTGTTTAAGTCTTCAAAATCATATTACAATGTTTAAAATTGAAAAAAAGCGCATGACCAAACAGCGGAAGTATATGTGAAATCATTTTTTTATCTATAATTTACCAAATTTTCAAAATACACTTATCATATGCTATCTTGAACACAGTTGATACAATTATTTCAGCTTAGTAATTTATAACTAAATATAATCATAGAAGCTTTAGTGATTTTAAATTATAAATGTGTTAATTTAAAATAAGATAAGATATTTAAGTGTGTCTTACCGTAAAACATATATCATCTCTTAAAATGATACTCATATGATATCTACTAAATTCTTTTTTCTAAAAACACATCATCGTCTTTAAGTATGTAGTCATTAGCCACTAAGGACCTGTTCTTTTCGTAGGTAAATTAGGATGGTAAAACGGTGAAGTAGGTTGAGGTGGGTTGAACCGTTGAAGTAGGTTGAAGTGAGTTGAATTTTCTTAATGTGATAAATTAGACTTGGTATTCATGACAGTGAATTAAAGTGAATTGAAATATATTAAAGTGAATTGAAATGAGTTGAGATTAATATTTTAAAATTGACCTATGAAAATAGCAGAGCCTAACTGGGTGAGTAATGCGAGGCGATATGACGGCCCAAATTGAGGCTAACGCTTATCTAAGAAGGAAGACTGGAAGGTGTATGCATTATTTGAATAACTAATACGTCTCCCAATAATACGTAAAAATTACTAATAGATGTTGCTTTAATTTTAACATCAAACATCCTTTCAATGCGGCACTCTCATAACGGGAACTGCTTCGGAACCCAACAGAGCCATCTTTTGAGTTGGCAGCTTTATGTAGTACAATTTACCCAAGTTTTCCAATGTCATGGCTCCTTGCTTTAGCTAGCAATTGACTCTCTCTCCCCTGCTTCCCATCTCTCTCTTCTACCCCATAAATTCCACTCCCTAAAAAATAAAAGATAATTTTATTACATAATATATTGGTAATAAAAATTAACCCTGCATCTTCTCCCAACTTTTTGCTTTTCCTAAACATCATTTTTATATTACTTCATGTGTTATTTGATTCTCTTTCTAAAATTCAAAATTAATTTGTAAAATACAACAAATACTTTGTTTAAAAAGATACACGTAAAGTTTAAAATAATAACTTAGAGTCAATTAAGTTTAACAAAATAAAAATGAATATCACATAATTAAGCAATTATTGTATGATAAAATTAAATTTTGACCATAAAGACTTTTAATAAAAAAATTATCTTTTTCTCATATTTAATAAAAAAATTAGCTTTTTAAATATTTTGTTTTAAGTAAAGTATATGAATTCTTAGTTATAAGATTTTTTCCTTGATATAAATAAATTGATTTTAAAGTTCTGTTGTCCACTTATCGACCAATTTTTTTAAAAAAATCAAGTAATTTTTCCTTTTAGTTCATTATTCCAAAATTATTATTTGTTTTACTTATAGTTTTTGTATTACAAGTTAAAAATTTATTTTTTATTTTCTAACTTTGTTAGGTTTATTAGTTTTAAATTTCTTTTTTCTAGGGTTAATGGAAATGTCTTGCTTTAAATGGAATTTAGCATGTTTTAAATTAGAGTAACTAGAAAATGTGAATGTTATTATCTAGTGACTTAATTATTATATGTAATTTGTGGTGGATATTAATGTTGTGTATTTTTGAATTTGTGGGCACAATAAACTATATTGTGTTTAGTGTTGTAATATTATATTATTACTTAAAATGTAATACTCCTATAAATAGTGTACTTGATTTTTTATTACCTAATTAAAATGAAGTGCAAATTGTTAACCCGGGTCAATAGAAGTGGTTAACCCAGGTAAGTATAAGTCGTTAACCCAGGTTAACTGCCTTAATTCTGAAGATGATATAAGTTATTGGTATTCTATATTATACCAATTATAGTTTTTAGAGCAAATCATTCAACGCCCAACTTTCAAGAATGCCTACTTAATCCTCACTTTAAGCAACAAAAAATGTTAAGGTAGAATACAATAATGAAAATATATATCTTTTAATATAAAAGAAATTTCACATAAACACTTGCACAATGTTCATTCCCACCATAATACTATGTATATAATATGTATATATTTAAATTTTTTAAAAACATGGATAGATTTTTTTATATATGAAAACATTTACGGTTTATCGTTTATTGTTTGAGACATAACATCTGAAGTTTAGGGTTTAGGGGTGGTAATGTAAGATAAGTGAGAAAGGCTTTAAGATAAGTAATAACATATCAAATTACTCCAACTGAAGATAATTAATAATAGATTGGTAATAAAACCCTAAACCTTAAATCCTAAAGTCGCCTAAACTATACAGTCTAAACTCTACTGGTAGGAACTTTAAATAGTCAACCCAAATTGTAAGATTGACTCTAAACCCTAAGCACTAAAGCCTTAATTGCAAACCCTAACCAGAAGCTCTAAACCTTGATACATCAATGATACAAATACAAACTAAAGGCAAAGACCCTAAGGCAAGGGCGGAGCCAAGATTCAAAGTAAAGGGGGCAAGATTAATAATACACATAACATAAACTTTAGTAGTTCTAAAAATAAAGTGCGTAGTTAATACATTCAAGAAAGTTGTCTTCCACGAAATTTCATACTTTGAAAGTAAAGTATGATATCGTCGTTCAACAAACTTTTAAAAAGATTCCAAAAAAATTACACAAGGGGTCAAACCCGCGACCTCCCACACGAAGAAATAGGCAACCAACCAATCTACTATGCACTCTCTTATGAAGCATCTCAGAATTAATTAATATATATCTATTTTTTGTTTCAACTAGAATATCCTACATTTAAATTTTTTTTCCGAAAAAACTGGAGGGTCAATTGACCCCCTTGCCCCTTAGTGGCTCCGCCACTGCCCTAAAGTATATATATCTTTATAAATTTATGTTAATTAAATTGCGTATATGCATATTCATAAGCCGCATGAAAAAAACCTAAATAATAGGCCCTGATTCATCAATCATAGGGTTAAAGCTTAAAAGGAAATGACCTATATATATATATATATATATATATATATATATATATATATATATATATATATATATATATATATATATATATATATATAATATATATATATATATATATATATCCATGTGAGTTGAGTGGGTTAATAATAATAATAAATAATAATAATAATAATAATAATAATAATGATATCACGATTATCATCATCATTGTCGTTGTTGTCAAATATTAACGATCCCAAATTATAATTATAATTATATATTATATATATATATATATATATATATATATATATATATATATATATATATCTATGTGTGATGGGTGAGACTAATAATAATAATAATAATAATAATAATAATAATGTTATTATTATTATTGTTATCACTGTCATCACTTTTTTTGTTGTTAATATTAGTAGCAACAAAAAGAAAACTAATGAATTTTATTGTAATACTAATAATAACATTAATATTAATAATGTAATTAATCAAACAATAATATTTGTAATAATAATACTAGTACAAAAGTAGAAAATAAATTATTATTAAAATTTATAGTATCAATAACATTAATAAAAATAAAATTAAAATAATAATGTCAATATTTTTACTAGTATTAGAAAATAATAATAATAACAACAATAATAATGCCATCAAACACTCGACCCCGTTCCTCCATCGTGTTTTTCCATGAGTGACTTGGCCACATTGTAGACATTCGGAGCACGTGGACTGTCAGCGTCTCAGATACAATGCAACACTAATAAGAAAAGGGGACACTCAGATCCCTGAATAGGTGTTCACAACACTTTTTGGTAAGTTTCCTAAAGAACAACATCTCGCCAGTTGGCTACTCCAAAAGACTCACCCAACCCCATCCAATCCTCACCTACTCCTCCCCGCCCACCGCCCAAAACTCGCCCACCACAAGCACAAGGGTCATCAAACCCCTCCTCTCACCATCTCAATTGCCGCCGCATCACGATGGCGCTACCGGAGGAGCTCCTGGGTGACACGGGCGTGGCGTGGCGAGACCTCCTCGGAGCCAAAGACTGGGAGGGCCTGCTGGACCCACTGAACGACGATCTCCGGCGGCTAATCATACGGTGCGGTGACTTCTGCCAGGTCACCTACGACACCTTCATCAACGACCAGAACTCTCAGTATTGCGGCTGCAGCCGCTACGCCAAGGCCGATCTCCTCTACAAGACCGCCTTCCCCGGCGGCTCTGACAGGTACGACGTCGTTGGGTTCCTGTATGCCACCGCACGTGTCAACGTGCCGGAGGCTTTTCTGTTGAAGTCGCTGTCACGTGAGAGGTGGGACCGGGAGTCCAACTGGATTGGATACGTCGCCGTTTCTAAGGATGAGGTGAGTAAGGAGATGGGGAGGAGAGAGATTTATGTGGCGTGGAGAGGGACTATTCGGAATTACGAGTGGGTTGATGTGCTTGGGGCCAAGCTTGACTCTGCTAGAGAACTCCTACGTAAAGAGCCTCTTGGTAAGAGCCTTTTCAACTTCTTTTTTGTTTTTGGTGGGTTTGTTTTGGGGATGGTTGGCGTAGACATGATAAATGGAGTCAGATTATATTTTGCTTGAAGTGACATTTCTGGTCAGTTCACTTTGAATCAAGTGAATACGGTTCAGATAAATTCAGGTCAACTAATTCTTAGTCCAAAGTGCTTGCTGTACAAAAACAAATAACTTTATAGAAAATTTCGGATCGGGTATTCTTCAGTTCGGTTATTTCAAATTTCGGGTGAATCTATTTTAGATGACAGGTTAGGTATTAGATCGGATAGCTAGATTCGGGTTTGGGATCTCAGTCAGTTTTACCATGTTTAATCAGGGGAAGGGATTTAATTATTTTAAATATCATTAAATAAAAGACCAGAGAATTTAGGGGAGAGAGTTGCAAATTCGATGAGTGTCGTGTGGAACCCTATGGGAATTACCAACAGAAGAATTTGGCCTCGATCATTAAGATATGCTTAGGTTAAAATTGTATATTCATGATCATAAGGTGAGCCAATTAAAGTTTTTATTAAAGAATTTAGCACTTAATTTTCTTATGTAAGATCTTATATTTAAATGTAATAAATAAAGTATATTTATGATGGGATACTCTAATCTTTATGGATTAATATGAATTAATAATAGCTTAATTTTGGTAAAATGGAGGCTCTCGCCCAAAAGAAATTTTGCACATTATGTCCTTTTATTTTCTTTACAATAATTTGGTGAGCATGGTTTTTATTTGAATTTTGATACATTACTAAGCTTATGCTAATTTCTTTTGATGTTAATTTTATTTGTTTATTATCCATTTGTACTTCTTATACTGTAAGTTTATTAGCAAAAAATAACATATGCATTGTACAGCCTTAAAGAGAAGAACATAGTGTAATTTTTAAGCAAACTTTTGAAAATTGATTATTCATAATACGAGTTTAAAACTTAGTTTCTTAAAAAATTGTATTTTTTGAAGCTACTACTTATCAAATATATCCTCTTTCTTAGATTAAATTTAAAAAAAAAAAATCTTCAATCAGTCGAAAAAGCATTGTGGTCAGATTTAATGTCATAAGAGCTCGTAAATTATGTTACATTTAGGCTGATTTTTGCGAACATAGGCCGCCCAACGAATTTTAATTTCCAAAGGATTGTATCGGTTGACAAACTTTGAGTGTGTTCGACAATAGCATTTTAGGTAGTGTTTAGTGTTTTGACCTGGTCACTACACTAATTAGTTAATTTTTAGTATTATATAAACTAATATTTGGATTACCATTTCAAGTAGCATTTAGCGTTTTAAGCATCGTTTTTGAAAAGCTAATAGTATTAACGTTTGACATTTAAAAGTAGGTTTTCATTTTTTTTAGCCAAAAAATATCCTTTAAAAATTTTATTTTTGGAAACTATCATATACTTTTATATAAATTTACATTAATTAGCTAGCATAATAGCTAAATTTGCCGAACATGTTAATTTTAACCACTCATCTAAACGGCTATCTGCTAACAGCTGAATTAGAAATGTTATCTGCTATCTAAACAGTTATTTGTTACCTGAACCGCTATCTGTCATTTAAATAGCTAATTTTACCGAGCAGAGCCAAATGTATTACATGTAATAAAACGAAAATTAGTGACCCTTACCGGTTTGAAAACTCCCCACAAATATGAACATCATCAAAATGGGGCCATTGGACATGTTTTATCGTTGTTTTTGGATTGAAGACAAAGGATCATTATCTGATAATTACCATCAGTTATGAGTTGTGACTCATGATAATGCTACCACTGTGTCTCGATAAAAATTTCATATAAGCTACGTGTACAGTTTTTATGTGGTAAATTGGTCATATATCGTATAACTTTTAACTCTGTGTTTGATTTTTCAGTCACAAGTCTTATCCCCTTTTTTCTTTTTTTAAAAAGAGAAGAAGCTAAGAATAAAGTTGAAATATTGACCAATTGATTTGTGAGATTGAATGAGCTAGCAATTACGTTCTAATTGGTAGTGCATGTGTACAAATTTCTCCTTCATTCATTAAGATAATTATCCATGTACAGAGGAATGGGGATTTTTTTTTTTTTTTTTGGGGGGGGGGGAGGAGGGGGGTTTGTTCGGTTGGTGTGTAGGTTTAGGTGTCTTTGAGTGTGTATCCATTTGATGATTAAAAAATTAATGAATTTAATTATCAGAGTAGTAGAATTTTAGAATTTATCTTTTAACTTATTGTTTAACAGTATTTTTTATTTATTTTAGTTATATGTAAATCTGTTGATAAGTTATCTTTTGTATCTTACCTATTAAGATTTATTTTAGATTTTTTCCTACTAATAATGGAAAAATAATTAGTAATGAACAATGTTTTTGAATTATTTTTTTAAAAAATTATGGTTTGATTTCGATCTATATGTTAAATGGCCTAAAATTAGTGTGCGGTGGCTGCAGTCATGGGCCATGAAACTTCAGTTCTCTCCTTTTCAATTGATTGATAGAGAAATGGAGGGTCCCATAGACCTCTTTTTGGCCGTTACTGCAAATTGATAATTGTAGTTTCTCGATGGTCAAAATATGCTTGTATTTTCCTCAAAAAGCATGCACATTATACCTCTAGTATAGGTCATTGATTCATTATTACCCAAGGACGGTGCTTCATTTTCCAAATTTTAAATAATTATTCTTCGTTCGACAGGCACGCTTACGTTTCCTGAAGTGAAAGTTCAATCTTTAGACAATATAAGATTGAAATATGTAGAAGTGTATAATATTTTAAGTAAAAGTTCAATTTTTATAGTTGGAGAAATTAAGAATGTGTAAAGATTTGTACAAATAAAAATTTACATTAAATAGATTCAATTAAAAAATTTGTAGATACGCACGTAGTATGAAGTATCAAATATTATCAAGAATAGTATGAAATAATTTATGATGCATAATTTGATGGTCTTCTATCTTTTTCTACAGACGATCAGAAGGGGGATGATAGCAACGATGATGAGAAAAGTGATCACAAGGTGCCTAAAGTCATGGAGGGATGGCTTACAGTTTACTTATCGGACGATCCCAAATCTCCCTTTACAAAACTAAGTGCAAGGACCCAACTCCTAAGCAAGCTCAAGACCTTGATTGATCAATACAAAGACGAGGATCTTAGCATCACCTTTTGTGGCCACAGCCTAGGGGCAACCTTGTCAGTAGTGAGTGCTTTTGATGTGGCCGAGAACCTCACGACTGACATCCCAATCTCGGCCATTGTGTTTGGGTGCCCTAAAGTAGGCAACAAGGCCTTCAAGGACAGGTTCGACTCCTACCCTAATGTTAAGGTGCTCCACGTTAGGAACACCATTGACTTGATCCCACATTACCCGACTGGACTAATGGGGTACGTCAACATAGGGACTGAGTTAGAGATTGACACGAGGAAATCCAACTACCTGAAAGACTCGAAAAACCCAAGTGATTGGCATAATCTGCAGGCAATGTTGCATGTTGTAAATGGGTGGCATGGGGAAAAGAAGGATTTCGAGCTTAGGATCAAAAGGAGCATCGCATTGGTTAATAAGTCTTGTGGGTTTCTTAAGGAGGAGTGCTTCGTGCCAGAATCATGGTGGGTTGAAAAGAACAAAGGGTTGGTGTTGAATGAGGCTGGAGACTGGGTTCTGGCTCCCCCTGAAGAGATCCCTGCTCCTGAATTTGACTAGTTGAAGTAAAAATAAAGTGTCATTTAGTTTGTTTAATTTTGTGGGTATCTTTTTTCCAAAACTTAAGAGGTCAAATTATTACTGCGTATGAAGTGGGAACGGTCAATTGTAATGCAATCTGTCTCTCTGCTTTTTCTGTTTTTTTTTTTTTTTTAAATAGTGGTACTAGGTTTTCAAATTCGTAAATGAAATATTTGAACTGTTATTGGCTTTTGATTATATATATATGTTTGTTTCTTGTATGTTCGGTTGAAGAGCCTGTAATCAATTAAAGATTTAAATTAGAAAGTCATTATGAGATTCAAATAAGAGGTATTTATATATATCTGTTACGATTTTTTAGTGTAATTTTGGTATTGATGTAACTTTCAGAGGTTTTTGTATCAAATTTTAATTTTTGAAGTATTGTTGTGATATAATGTGGTTATGCCATGTCAATAATTAAGGAGTTCAAAGCACGAAGGTGGAGGAAGGGGAAAATTACATAATAAAGTTCATGTATATCATTGCTATGCATCCCAATCTCCTACACGCGTCCTTCACATTCAACCTTCTTCTTTTCTACAAACAAAAACACGTCATCTTCTTTGTCGCTCCCATTGATCCACCACGGCCGTGGTTCCCTCTATATGTATCTCTCTTTCCTTCCTCCATTAATGGCGTCTCTGATCTCGTCGTTGACATGCTGAGAATATAATTAACTGGGTAAGATCAGAAAATATCAAGAATGCGATAAAATAAATAAAACTAACTTGAGAGGAATTTTGAGAAAAAAATCTATTTGCACTATTTCAGGACCATATATAAACAACTCTCCCTGTTTACAAATGCTAATGACTAATGTAACACCAATGAACAGATCCTTCCCACATCCTAATCCGGATGTATTTTTCTCAAATAGCTAATTATCAGTTGCTCCCTGCACGCACTCACCCACATCAAGTTCCCCCTTAGTGTTTTTCATGGTAATGTAGCTCTACCTTAATCTCCATTAGCTTTTGTTGCCATTTATAGAAAAATTAGAGAGCTTGTTGCAAATACATAATCCTTAACCCATGTAAATGCTTCCCTCAAAAGTCCAATTAAACTCCCACTTTTAACTATTGTTACCTATCTATAAATGCACCTCATAAATGGTTTGGGCAGAAATATTCTCCAGCATCAACCGACCATCCATAATGCATTATCTTAATCTTAATCTTTCTCTCTCTGTTTTTTTTTTCTTCCAATGATTTTTATCAAACCCAACAATCTCCACCAATAATAATCAATACCAATGGCCAAGTAACTCGCAGCCAAGGTTGTCACAACCTTCAAGTGAAGAAGCAAACATTACCTGCTTCGTCCTTGCTACTTGTCGCTGCTCTAGTAACTTATGGAAGCTCTCCCTGCAGCTCCACCCATCTACATATTCTCTATAAGTCTGTATAAACCTCCAAACATTCTTCCTTTTTAGGACTACCATAACTCCTCTGGGGACCTTAATTCAAAGCTCCACCTTGAGATGAATACTAGTAGCCTCTTGCATTCAATGTCCCCAAAGAAATCAGATTTCTTTTTACATATGGCACATGTCTAACGTCAGTTATTGTCCGCACAACTCTATCAAACATGGAAATTTGTACTATTCCCACCTGGCAATTGGACTTTGTGTATCGGTTTGCCATGTTAACAGTAGCACTTTCACATGGTTGATACGTGTTAAAATACTGTCTAACTGAACACATGTGAAACGAACAACTAGAATCTAAGATCTAATTTGACTTTCCTGGGCTTTTGGTAGTTACCTGAAATACGTCACCTCCACAAATAGGGTTGAACCTTCTGCAACTCCTACTGCTAATGGCTTCTCATATCTCAAGCCCTTCGTCTTGGGACAATCCCTTTTCAAATGAACTTCCTCATTATAGTAGTAGCATTTGAACTTCCAACCACTCGATCTTAAACGTTGGGACCCTTCCTCCTTCTCTCTTGAGCATCCTCGCCCCTGACTCCACTCTTTTGTAATCACAACCACCTAGTCGTCATTTGAGAATCTGTTGTTGCCCCAACCAAGTCTCATTCATCAACAAGGCAACATATTACTCAGTTGAAGTTAACCTCTTTTGTAGTACCAATATTAATGAGTATATCAATGTGATTTGGTATTTCCAAGTAAAACTAATTTACTTTCAAATCATGTTGAATAACATTGATAATAGACGACGTAATACGCATCATATTTCATTATATCTTTACCAAATCGCACATGAAAAATATTATTTTCATTTTTTTGCTATTATAATATAATGTGTGCAAACAAAACTGTAAATGAGTTGTAATGAATCTCACAATTATAAGAAATATGTATTAATTTTTTTTTCCGAAGTTTCTTTCTTGATTGAAAAACTTTTCAATCGCTATAATTGAAATTAATAACAACATTTGACCTTATATCAAATATCTTAACGGTTCATTAATTTAACTAAAATATGCTATAGTAGGTGAGAAGTGACCGGAACCTTATTCCAGTTTCATTCCACTCCCTCAGTCAGCAATTCCATCCCCCACCCCCCCAATCATGCAATATGTCAGGCCCCATGCATCCTCCCTCCCTCAGTCACTCATCGTTTTCATTGTTCACTTGGCCATAATGCCATTTTTCTACCCCTTCTATGCCCCACCCTTTTTTTTCCCCCAATGAAGGATCATCTTTTCAAAATTAGTCAGCAATTCCATCCATCCATCACTAGCACACCATCATCTCTCTCTCCCTCCCCCCTCTGTCCATGGAACCTGATAACTGACCTATTACTTTATTACTACTAGCTATTCCCTTTTTTCTATTTAATTTTAAATTGTATAATTTTAATCTAGAATACATTAAGGCTCCTTTTGGACCTTGAAAATTTTGGTGGAAAGAAAAAAAAAGAAAAAAAATTTTTTTTTTCTTGTGTTTGTTTTATGGAAAATCACAAAGAAAAAAAATATGGAGGAAAGTTAGGTGGAAAAATTTTTAGAAACTACTGATAAAATTTTCCTCATAAAATTGTGAAGAAAGTTTGAGGGAAATTCCCAACCTCCTCTAACCTCACATTACTTAGATAATATCAATATGATTAAAATAGTTCATCAACATTCAGATTTCTCATCTAAATTCTTGTATTTTTTTCCTCAATCCAAATAAGAGAAAAAAACTCATTTTCTCCTTACTTTTTTTCCCTTTACATCTTTTTCCTTTAACTTTTCTTTCCATCAAATTTTCTAAGGACCAAACAGAGCCTAAACAACCTACAGTATTTGAATACTCCTTTTTACCCAAAACAACTATTGATTTTACACTAGCAGCCATTGTGGATAAGCTAGCGGCAAAATTGGAGGTGGATGAAGCATTGATGATGTTGGTGAAGTTGAAGATCTAATATGAAGAAGCGAAAAGAAAGACAAAGATGGCTTGTCTTTATTGTGGGTATTAAGGTTTAGCGAAATGTTATAGTTGATAGAATTAAATTTGATTAAACTACCCCATAGTTCTCTCTATCTTTGTCTCTCAATTCAATGGCATGAGATATCCACCATCGTTGAGAATTAAGAGCTCTTGGGCTTTGTGGGTTTCTCTTTCTAAATTGGGATCAATGAACAAAGAGACAGAAAGATAGACAGAGAAAGAAAATGTGTGAGACCCTTCACACAGTAGAGCACTAAAATAGGCGGAAGCAGAAAAAGAAAGGGGAGGGCAGAGGGAAGGCTCTTGACCTGGCAAGGCAAAAAGTCGAAAGTTATAGTAGTGCTCTGTCTTAATGAACTAATCTTCCAATTATTATTTCCTTGGATTTTGATCTAACGAATTTTAATTGTGATTACATTAAGAGCACCTGTATTGGTTAGATCACAATCCAAAAGAGAGGTTCACAGCCTAAAATCTCACCTACATTAGCGATCCATATGGCTCGCCCCGTGGTCCTGCTCCCTGCGGTGATCCGCTCACAGCTTTCTTTTCCCTTTTGGGTAAGCACATTAATGAATAGTACAAAATAAAAGGCTAAAACTAATTAAATATATTTAAATGTAGATCTATGAGCAATATTTTATTTGCTAATCTAAGTTGATGATCAATTTAATATAGAAGAAAAAGAAAAGGTTGGATTGTAGGATGATGTGGAAGGTACGGACCCTTGCTTGTGATACAAGAATTGGATTATCAATGCAAAACCCATCAATTTCGAGCCAAGGAATGAGAAGAATGGTGCAGGGTGAGATGTTTCTCGTCCTACATCTTCATTTTTATAGGTAACAAAATCTGTTGTCAAACTAAGCTAGGGGAACCCCCAACTCCTTCATATAGTGTATTTTAAGAGAAGAAAGCTCTATTTTCGACAACATTTATCCCAGCCCCTTGTTCTCAGGAAGAGAGGAGGGTAAGAGTGAAGAGCAATATGAGTGAACAGCAGCGCCAGGTAGTCCAACTATGATTGTTAGTGGCAAAGAATCAGAACGAAACTGCAGCGTTTCTAAAGAGACTCATGCAAAGGATTGAAAGTTTTGGGGCAGGGGATAGGGAGGATATGAATTTTTCTTATCCACCTAGCAGACAAAAGAAACCGTCAAAGAGAGTGGATTGGTGCTGGAGGGATCGAAGGGAGAGGAGAGTTATCGTTTTCAGCAGATAGTGGGTTAACCGTTTTAGGGGCTTGGATCTGTTCTCTTTACATCAACGACTTAAAATTGCCAATTATGGTACTTGGTAAAAATTTCAACTACGGCAGAATTTTGCTTTTTGAAATGGAAGTTAGTTGCAGAAATGTTTAGAGCCATCTAAGTAAGTTATTCATGCATGCATAGCACCTTATTAATTACCTAATAATTTCGACATTCATATTCACAATTTACGACTCTGGGGTACCCTGGATTTTATGGAAATAGTTTTGAAGGACAACTTTTTTAGAATATACTAGCCAGGACCCGTGCGTTACCCCGGGATTAAGTTGTTAAATAGTTGCATGGCACTTTGAAATTATCATTGAATAGTGAATATATCGAAGTCAAAAAATATGGGGTAAGTAGTGAAAACATGTTGGAAGTATAAGAGTTGAAGAAAATAATTACATTGTGCATAATATGTAATGAATCCCCAAGACAGCATAATGTAGAGTTGAATGAAATATATGTTCAAGTGTAAACTAAAATGAAAATAAGCGTGAATTAAGGCAGATGGCATGGGAGTGGAGCGAAGGCAAGTCGATTCTTCTTCAGGTTCTATTAAGCACCCCCCCAAAAAAAAATAAATTACACATACTTAGATATGAAACATATAAAAGTGAAAGTAGAATGAAATGTATATGCGTGTATATTTGTTACCTAGGAAAATAACTATCGTTGTGATGCCTCAAGAAAGAAACTTCTTCCTTCTAATCAACTGATGTAATGACATCCATGGAGGGTTCAATTTCACCTAATCGAGGAGGCTTCACGACAAATACCCATGGCTGTTCTAGGTGATCGTCCAGTATGACATATAATGTAAGCTCAGCTTCTGGCTGCATATATTGAAAATAAAATTTATTAATTAAAGTAAACCCATATGTGTGAAACACAAATTACAAAATACTACAATAATAAGATCACCAATGCTGCATAGCCACTTAAGATGTTGGTGCTAGTATGGAGAAGAATTGCTGCAACATCTTGAAGAACGGTAAAAGTTCGAGTGCCCGAGCTATCTCGTATATCAACTTTGAAGAAGAATCTAAAAGGTGAAAGAAGACTTTACACGAAAATATCTACTATATAATTAAGCATATCTTAACAATTTATAGGTTAAATGATACTGAAGGAAGGCAAAAAAATATATACCTTTGAGTAGTTGCATCTCGTGGATGTGGACATATACAATACGGTATATTGAGGTCGAAGACATGATAATGGGAACATAAAAGGCAATCAGGGGAAGATCTATAGACAATTAGAAAGATACTTTCTACGTATGCAAAGATGCGATAATATGAAACCTGTAATTGTACATATATTATAACACAATACATAAGTTGGGTCAGTTGTTGTCAAAATGGCTTATATGTGTAATAGCACAAGAAATCTAACACAATATTGTGATACATTATGCAATGGAGAGTATTCAGTAAGCGTGATTCACCTGGCAACGAATAACTTTTCCAAAGTAGGGATTCGCAATCTTCTCTGATGTATAAATTGTAAGCGTCGTTGAGCATGTCCATCATCAGCCCACCTATCACATGCATAAAATACAATTGAACACAGGTATACATTTGGAATAAAATTTTGTAAATAATTGATAATCACATATTATAATAATGTGAACAAAAATGTTGGATTCACTATACCATCCCTCAAACTCTGAAGTATGTTCAATTGATGGATTAATCAACAATCGACTTCTAGGTGTTGTAGATAGTGTAACTCCTAGGAAATATATTAAAACATTTTAATATGGTAAGGAAATGTACCGAGAAATGGAAGTGAAAATAGAATGTCAAATGGAATGGTTGGAAATGATAAATGATATACACACCTTTGTACCTTCTTGTAAGTAACCCAGATGCAAGCAGTACATTTTTAAATAATAAATTACGGGAAAACTGGCTGCCTTCAATTTCAGCAAAATCTCCCCATAAGGTGAGTTTCAATGCATTTAGTCTACAAAAGAAATAGTAATCTTTTAATAGGATGTAATACGCAGCAGAAAGTTTAAACATTATGAACAACATAACAAAGAGGACAATATGTTATTAGTTGGAAGCACATACTGCATATCGCAAATGAGCACATCTCATATAAGGGTTCTTGCACATGTCTTACCAGGGTCGGAAACTACAACAACTAAACCAATGATGTCTACAGAACGTAATTAGTGAGAGGCATGTACAGAGGGGTTGAACAATTCAGAAAATCGTAGTATACTATAATTACCTATTGTTTGTGCACTGGGTTGTAAATGCGTATAGACATCAAGGAAAGAAACCAATGGTGGGAGATGGTGGTATAGGACTGCATCTTACTCATCAATCAAATCTAGTAATTCAGTCTTATGAGTGAAAAACAACTTAAGGTTATTGTCCATGATTTCTTTATCCTTAGGTGTGGTATAACTAACTGAGAAACCAGAGAGGCGACATAATCGACCCATTTTTAGAATAAACTTCCACCTATCAATGTCTTTGTCCATTATAACGCCTAAAACCTCATTACACTGTCAATGCATAAGAAAGTATGTTAGTATTAAATTGAGAGAAACGGTGAAAGCCAAATAGCAGACAAAATTAAAATACCTTAGCATCCATGAAGACAAACTTCAAACATTACGATTGCTATATGCTCCAAAACTCAGCGTTCTCATCAAGCGTACAAAAATGCAGATAGACATACTATAATAAGAGATGCTACTGATTGGCATATAATCAAATGAGATAGATGTCGTCATGCCTGTAACGGTACAAAATCAAATGCAAAAATAAGTAAAGTATTTGACAAAATATGTAGATTTACTCGACCAAAGTGGCACCATAACCTAAGCGAGTTATGCCATAGTATACATATAACAGATAATTAGGCTACATTAATGACACCTTCAACATTAGCTGCACTATTCACAAAAATGGATGACCGAATGAGCTTCGAAGTAGGAGGAAACAGAAATTGTTAATGTTTAGTGGTAATATATGAATATCATTCTGCGTATGAAAAGTTTATTTCTTATGAAGATATGGAATGTGAGGCCCGTTTTTTAGGGGGGAAAAAAAGATGCCACCATAAAGCAAAATGACAATAAGAAGGCATAATCACTAATGAGCTAAGGAGGAAAAAAACACAGAACAATGGAAAATTTATGTACTTCATAATCCTCAAAAAATTGTGTGTCCATAATGTACGCACTGAACGAAACGATAAACATACAATGTATATCAGCATTAATCGCAATGAGGTACGTCATTGAAGATTTCTCCATATACAGCATTCTTGGTGACATTATCAGGAATATCACTCCTATTATAAATTAAAAATTTTAACCCAGATGGGGACGTGACGCGGGAAACGGCAACATAAAGCTGTCCATGTGAGAACACTAGTTTGGGAAGGTAGACCCCAACATGCTTGAGTGTTTGACCTTGACTTTTGTTGATTGTCATTGCGAACGCCAATTTAATTGGGAATTGACATCTTTTTAATGCAAATGGTGTGTCATCTGAAGATGGTGTTAAGTCAATACATGAAAGATCCACTTTTTGCCCAATATTGCGATTAGTAATAATCCTCACTTCCAAAACCTTACTCCCAAGACGTTCAACAATCAAGCTTGTCCCATTACACCACCCCAAATGTGGATCAAGATTCCTTAACAAAACCATTGGTGCACCTATTTTCAATTGAATTTCATGGTTCGGCAAGCTTGAGAAAGTTAGCCCATATAGTATTCCGGTGGGTGAATGTCATCGATGTCAGGATGCTCACTGCTCTCCTGAAATGTATCTGAACTCAAGTATGTGTGACAACTCCCAGGAAGCATTCCTAAAATTTGGGAGTTTAACTGATCAACATCGTTGTTTGTAGCAGCAAGTATGCAGCGTTCCTGCATGTAAGAACCGTCATTATATCTAGTAGATAACTCAGGATAAATTTCTGATATTAGATTGTCCAAACCATGATTGTCATTTGGAATGAGGAGCTCAGAAGGGATTTGTATCCAGTTGGCTTCGCTCTCTTCTTGCAATGATACACCAGGTAATGTGCCATTATCAATACTCAAGATCTAATCCATAAATTGTCGCAGCCGCTCGTATTCATTGCGTCGTAAGCATGGATCCCTAAGTCGCATGTTGATCCTTAAATGCAAGAGTTTACAATAAGGCCAGAAACAAGGCCTAGAAATTGATGCTGCAACTGTGTCTGCTCTTCTGTCTTTTGTTACAACGGGAAGTACTTGTCTGAAATCACCACCAAATAAATCAATTTTCCACCAAATGGTTGAAGTTCATTGCCACATATATCCCTAAACGTACGGTCCACTGTCTCGAAAACATGACGGTGCGTCATAGGTGCCTCATCCCATATTACCAATGATGTTTGGCGGATCAACTCAGCCAACTCTGAATGTTTAGAGAAGAAGCAATATGATGTGTCCGTCTCATTAATAAGGATCTTGAACATTGAGTGAGCAGGTTTCCCTAAGGTAGTAATAACGCTGCTATTTCGGACGACGCAACTGATAGAATAATTTTCCCTTTCGAACGAAGGGTAGCAATAATAGCTTTCCAAACGTAGGTCTTGCCTGTTCCGCCACTACTATATACAAAGAAGCATCCTCCTTCATTGGAATCATTAGTAGTAGTAACATTTTGAAACACCTGTATCTCGTAGGAGTTTAATGTAGGAAGCAACGAAGTTAAAGTACCAACTTCTGTGGCAATGTCACAATCCAGTTGCTCCCTAATTAACCGATTTCTAAGCTGTTGTGCAACATCAGAAGAGGGCAACGGAATCGAAGGGAAGTCTTTCAAGGAATGACCAATCCTATTTAGAATAACTTGCAGTTCATATAATCCAAGATTTTTCCTCTGTTCAGTACTTAAACGCAAGTCATCATCCTGATGTTCACGTTGTAATCTTCGTTTCAAGTCATCTATCAAGTCTTCCCAGTGACCTTTCCACAGTACATTAGGTTGTGCAATCTCATTGTACATAAGCATGGAACAAAACATACTCTGTAGTTGTGCCCCAGTAGCCCATGTCACTGCTTCAGTGAGAGCATCATCCCATTCATTATTATCACTTACCAATCCCCTTGGGCAGCGAGCTTCACAGAATGTAGGGTACAACGTGCCGTGAAATGTTCTTAAGTCATCAAAGCACGTGGCCTCACGAACAATAGTAAGCAGCATTTTCAAGTAATATCGCTCTCTTGAGTTCGGATTTGCAAATGGTAGTCTTCCAATACATACCCGCTGTTGACATCTAGTCCACTTTTTTGAACTCCTATTCCAAACATAATGCATTGGGAATTCAGCATATGTATATTGCTTTACTTGAGGGTCATCCACATTGACTTGAAACTATACCGTGACCATACTAATTCGTTGTCTAGCCATATCAAGAACATCATCCAAGTTATCACCGTCTCTAAAAAGAATGTTATGTTGCCCTGGTAAATGGTACTATAACATTTCAACAGATGGGTACCGGTGTATTATTTCAAAGTCAAATATTCGCCACATTGCATCTATAGCGGATACGTATCTACCTTCTAGATATTGTGTAATCTCATCAACATCTGAATGTTGATTGTGGCCTCCTTCTCCATTAGGTTGACCATTTTTCTCAAGGACAAATGTAGCTCAATCGGGACCTTTATGTATATACTTATGAAGGTATTTGATAACTTTCTTTTGTGCACAACGCTCAACATTGATGTGTGCGTCATACTTCACACACAAATCACGATTATATGGAACAATCCACTGATTATCAATCTGGTTGCCATTAATAGTAATAATTCTGCCATCATCTTTACGCCGATATCTAACAAACTCATTTCCTTCAATAGTTATGTAGTTAGTAAATTCCTTTAGGTAGTGCTTTATACACGTAGGTCCATCCATACAGGGAAGATAAGGATTAGATACCCAACATGGGCCATGGATCATGTGCTTGGTAGCGGTTTCATACGCAAATGGATCGTCATCGTTATCAGGAAGCTCGACACAAATGAAGGCATTGATATCCTCAAAGGAAGTAGGTTTGTCATTAGTAGTAAGGGTCAAGAGGATATGAGCATGGGGTAACCCTCGTTTTTGGAATTCAATAACATAGATGTCTACGAAATTGGAAACAAATAAAGTTACTAACACTTGTGATAGCAAAATGCAAATTGAAAACAATGTTGCACAAGTGCAAATAGACATGCAACAACAGTGCCGAAGAAGTTGTTCTCCTTGAAATCTCGCATCAACTCCTGCAAACGTAATCGAAAGACATGGGCTACGATATCTGGCCTGTCATTTGCATGTTATCCAGGTTGTTAATCTAGTGCTCCTCGTATTTCAAGCCAATTTGGTTTACAGGTAAATGTGAGAAAGAAATTTGGGTGCCCAATATGTGCACATATTGCTATCGTGTCAAGAAAGTGTTTCCTCATGTACCACGGACCTCCAGTAAAAGGGAAGGTAGGACGCACCTTCGACCAATGGTGCTGACATTGGATTCGCCAGCGGTGATAGCATCATCTAAACCAACATACAGTTCAATACACAACACATTTTGGTGGTCTCATATGTAACGGAGACGTTCATGCTCAATAACAGTATAACAATCAACTATAAATTGAAGGAACAGTCTCCCTCCTTGAAGCAAAATGTTTACTTCATTAACCCTGAACTGTATTCTGTATGCATAATATTGGAGCAATGTAACACCTTTACGGCGGTTACTTGACCCTTCAGCCAATGGAATGCCGCGTACCCATCTATCTGTTCCAAAGAAAAATAGAGTGGATATTGGAGGGTCATATACGAAGGATGGGTTCCATATATTCACCTTACATTTCCAGTAACTGTTCTTAAAATTATGTCAGTACCAACAGCCTCTGCACTTTCACCTCTAACAATAAGAGCAGCAACTTTATCAGTAGTTGGTCGTATATATTGCCCCCTCAGCCTTGTAGTGATGATGCAAATGCCCATATCATGAACATTATCAGTATTAATAATGTCTCTTGCCTAACGAAATACTTGTACATATGGATTGCATGCATACAACATTTGTTGCACATTCTCTACGGTGGATGAGTTGACCCCATTAACATTGCGTCCCCACCTAACGGCGTTGATTCTATTGCGAGACTCATGCTGCGTGTCATAAATATAAAGTTGTGCAAATTTTAGGGCATGGCCTTCAGGTGGCATTAACGACCCGATTTGATGATGGGTCGCTTTACTTATTCGAAATGTGTATAGTCCACAACCATCTATAAGAGAGTAATCAATACTTGCTCCCCTCGAAGTGAAAGATAACATGGAGTCATAAATGTGGATATTCTCTATAAAAGTTCAATCATTAAACAATGAAGTAAGAAGAGGTGGGGGTGCAGGTAATGGAGCCAATTTAACTTGGCCGAAGTGGCAACATATTCTAAAGCAAGGTTCATGATTTCTACGTGTTGCACCTTCTTATCATACCACATCGTTGCATTACAATGAATGCAAGTAGTCATGGTTCCAATGAATGTCCATCGATGTGTGAATTTTCTTACATGTGTGCTCTTTCCTGATCGTGACAAATTGAAGTTCAACATTCTGGCTTCTTCTTGATATTGCTGATATTCAACGATATACATAGGATGGTTGACATCTGTACATCTCTTTGTGAACAACCTCCATCTAGCATTAACGCGAGCTTGCTTGTACCTCAGCCACCTTCTTGTGGAGTCGGGGGCCCTATTGTTCTCCTATGAGTCTTTATATATATATGTGTGTGTGTGTGTGTGTATGAAAGAAAGCATAAGTTATTGGTGAATTGGAAAAGTACGTATGTGTGGTGTTATGCATAGTGACACACACGCATGGAGGATGACTTCTTTGTCAATGTTTGATGAATTTTTATTTGTGTATGTGTTCGTTATGTATGCACAAAGGTAAGTACATATGTATATTACGTAAGTCTTCAACATGGGCCCAATTAAATCATTGTAAGATTCATAGTTTTGAAATAGATGTCGTTAGTTGTGTAGTGTATAAAATCTTTATAAAGTGAATAAGATGTTTATTTTGCGTAATTTTAAACTGAATAAGATGTTCACCTATATGGATATTGGGAGGTTATTCGTACCCAAAAAGAGCAGAATGTATTATACCCTTCCATTTATTATGTCCTTGTTTGATGTATTTATTGTATTAGTATTTATCAATTTTGTATTATTTTTCACATTAATATAAATCAAAGTTTTGGTTTTTACAGTGCTCTGTTCAGATGTAGTAAGTATACGTATAATAATGTTCAATAGATTTAAGTTATAGTGTTTTTGTCCTAAATTCGATTATATGTAAAATACATTGGTTTTGTGTAATGTTGAAAGTGTTCAACTTTTCTGCCTGTACGTTATTCCAATAATTGTATTTGAAAAGATAAGTATGTGTCAAGATTTCAAATTGAGTTATGTTGTTCCAAATTAATAATTAATGTAGACAAATTCACATATGTAGATATTGTTTGGATATTCCAACTCCAAAATAATAAAATGTATTGTGCATGTCCATGCATTCTGTACTTTTTTTTATGTTGTTATTGTGCAAATGTGTACCATTTTTTCTGATGCTTGTATTGGTATTATTAAACATGGCAGTATTGGGCTTTATAGGGCATTGTTTATTTCTAGTAAATATCTGTATTCTAGTGCATGTTTTTACTGGATTATGGTGTTATAGCCACCCTAACAATTTTGGAATCTGTAATAATATGCAAAACGTTTACTATTGTGTAACCACCCTGATATTGATACTTTTGGAGGGCAAATGTGGCATAATTTTGAAGTTGAGGGAGGTTACATAATAATTATTTGGTCTTGTTTATAAATATTATTTTCTTAATTTAGAAGCAGGTGTATGATAATTGCTTATTTGATTAATTTTATTAGGTTTTCCTTGTAAATTAAAAAGGATGATGACACTCTCTCAAAAAAAAAAAAAATGGATAATGTCCCCAAATAAAAGGAGGAGCAGAGTCAACCCAACAAATCTTTTATATTATATAATAGATAATAGAATCATTGTTTGAACTTCCTCATTTTAAAATTTGTTATCATGTGCGGGAAATATGTTATTGTTTAACCACCCTTATGTTGTTACTTTTGGAGGGTAAATGATAATTATTTTTAAGTTGAGGGAGGTTAAATAATCATTCCGAAAATTGTGTGTTATAAATATTATTTAGTGAAATATGAAGGGGGTGCATGATATTAACTCATTAAATTAGTTATGTTATGTTTTCCTTATAAAATAAGACGGATGATGTCCAAAAAAAAATTGAAGAAGTATTTGGACCAGATTCTCGGGTTATTGCAGCACCCCCCACATAAATACAAACCCTCGGTTTTCTCTCGCCTCTCACCATTCACACTGACGTTCTCTCTCTTGCTGCAACACACTCTATCTCTCTCTCTCCTCTAATCCTCCCCACTGACTTTCTCTCACCTCTCACCATTCATTCATCCTTTACTCTTTGTCACCGCTAAACCATTCACTCACCCTCGATTAGTTTGCTGTTTTTGCCGTTTGTGTTTGATTGATTGAGTGAGTTGGGGGCTGGGAGGTGAAGAACCGGCGAAGTTGGTGGATTCAATGGAGGAGAAAGCTACATCCAAATCTCCAATACTCCCACAGTTCGTCATTCACTGGGTGGCCAAATGACGAGATCTGCGTTGTCGACCACCATTGTGCCGCCACCTGAACAATACAACAACACCCACATGTAGATCGGTCGAAGCCGAGTCCAGCAATACCACCCACACCGCCAACGCACCTCTCATGCAGTGGCGCGTGGATGTACACGCCACCGTGTATGGTGTTATGTTGAATTTTTAAGCGTGGATTGGGCAGATCAGGGGTTTGGAAATACGATGGAGGAAGAAGGGCGTCGGACGACACCTTCGTCGGCGGCGCGTATAGTACATACGACACCCTTCCATAGCGGATCTGATGGCTGTAGTCTGGTTCTAGGCATTGTTTATATCTTTTTGATGATTTAGCTTAATTAATGCTTGCCCATGTCTCTCTCCACCTTGGAGCATGGTTTGTATCTTCTTTCATGGTGTATTATTAATTTTTCATATTTTCATCTGGTTTGGACTAACATTTGTTATATTTATTTCATTTTCATAGGGTACATACTTACATCATTTTTGCAGGATCTGTTTCGTTTGCGACAGAAATGGAGGCCTTAAATGATGACTTCATTCTGTGTTCTTCCAGTGTTTGTTATTTGTAAATTAAATGGCTTCATTATGTGTTCTTCCAGTGTTTGTTATTTGTTCTTTGTTGAGTACTTAATTTTAAATCCCTTCAACTTTATCCTTGGTAATATAAAAATGCTACATATGCATAAGAAGTGGCCCAACCATCAAAATCTTCAGTTTTCAGCATCAGCAGCCCTATGGCGAGTTTGTCATACATGCATAGTCTGTATAAGTAGAAGAATTTATTTATTTATTAGTTTGGTAAGGTATTTCTTCAATCTTGTCATAATTTCTGTGTCTAATGACTGATTAAGGCCTGCATTAATGTTTTTTGGAGCTAAATTTTTTTGGGTTTTTGAAGGTTTTGTGTGTCTGCATTTTCTTGACCTCAAAATTATGGAATCCGCCCTGAATGCTATTGTTATTGTTGTCGGTTTAGTGTTCTTGAAGTGGAGGAAAATGTTGAGAGTCAAGGAAAAAGGAGGATATGGAGCTCTCCTTCCAGCATTTCAAAGTTTTGAGTTCCCATTTCAAAGCTTTGACCATCAGAGCTTTATAAGGGAATCTTTAAATAAATTCTGAAACTTAATATTAGTTCTGATATGAAATTCTAAAAGAGATGAACACGATATGCATTCTCAGGATCTGATGGGTTTCTGGTATTGTAGAAAGCATGAGTATTTGGTTTTTCTTGCATTTTTGTTTTTTGGGGGTTCTGTTCTTCCAATGACGTCAGTATTTTGATATCTATGTCACTAGTACTTCCGATGCTAGGATTCCCTTTTTACTTGTTACTTTTTCAGTTAGATTTTTACTCTAATCATAGCCTAATATCTATGTTGTAATTAGACTACTACTCTTTTAGGACACATTACTATGTTGCTCTGAAGAGCATAGATGGGGGTGGTGATGTTCACGAATTTTCTCTAAATTTGTTGTCGAGTGAGAGAGGAGCAATGATTGACAGCCGTACAATCTTGGGTTACCTTCCTGATGATATTTATGAGATGACTCAAACAAAGGTGAAGTGGTGTAAACCCCAGCAGTATACAAAAAGAATTTGGATTTGCCGCAGCAAAATCTGACGCATGCATTTCTTCTCCCTCTGTTTAAAATTATAGATTTTCTCCAAGCAGCCCAAATTGGAAATCGAAACTGAGGAAGGCGATTTTAAGTGCTTTAAGTACTCTGGAAAGTAAGATTACATTTGCAGTTTTCATTTAATAGTCAGATAATTGTTGCTTTATAGTCTGGTCAGGGATAAGTCCACTATAGAGGAGCCAGTTTCATTTCGATAAACTAACTGGGCCCCGCTGTGTTACAGCGCTGATGATGACTTCCCGAAAATTGTTTTAAACTTCAAGGGTTCGCTTAGCCTGACAGCACATCCTCATGAATATTTCTTCCCACTCAAAGATGTGAGTGTTTTGTTTTGGAAGGCCATGTTCGAGTCGTCTCCTTCATTCTGTCCTGTATTTGGATGACTTTTATTTATTGTACTTTAGTGTTTGATGACAACAAATCATTTACGAAACCTTCAGTATTTGGCTTGTGCATAAGTCATGCTCCTTTCTTCATTAAATGTGAATGTAAATCTACATGTAGTCCTAGCAAATGGGTCATTCCAGTTGGGTTAAAACCGTCTAATAGTTTACTGAAGGAGGTTTGGGCTTAGGGAGAAATCATTGTGAGATCGCCAAGTTGGGTCCACCTTTGGTTTCCTCTAGCCAAGCCTGTTAAGAAATGTAATCAGATTACTGTCAAGCTAAATAAGTTTGCCTTATTTTGGTTCAGGGCTAGGTTTGATCTTGTGTGATGGCTTTATAGGGAAGGTGGGGTCTTGGTTGGCAAGCCGGCACATTTCAGTCACGAGTTGGAAGCGATGTCATTATTTTAGGCGGTATAATAACTTTCATTGTACGCAGTATAGATATATATTGAGAAACAGTTGGAATTTAATTTCAAAATGTAGAAAAGGTTTCTTTGCACCCAGTTTGGATAAGTGGTTTTAGTCATGGGCATGGCAATGCTTACTGATATTCCTACTTTTCTTTCAGATATGTTGCTCCAAAACAAACTTGTATATTACGATCTTGAGAATCAAAGTATTGGCTGGACTGATTACGACTGTAAGTTTTATGCTCTGTCTTGTTCTCTCTCCTTGCTTGAAACATGAAGATTTGTGTTAAAAAGAAGAGAAGAACCGTGGGGGAGGGGGGTGTTGGATTCTTTGTAGTTTGAGGGAGAGTTATGGAATGAAATTTTGGGAAATTCTTAATCTGTTGATTTTGGCAAGGCTCACTTTTTGTATGTGTTTCAGTTTGTAAATTCGTACCCCATTAGGCAAAATATGCATTAGGTGATTTGATTTTGATTGAAATTATGGGAAATTCATAATCTGTTGATTTTAGCAAGGGTCACTTTTTGTTTGTGTTTGAGTGTGTAAATTGCCAACTTTTTATGTTTGTTTCTGATATTGATCTTTTTCCTCATATTTCGTCAATTTTGTCACATGGATGAAAGAATGATTTATTGATGCCCTTTCCCTTTCTTTGTATGGGGTACGTAGTGGAGGAACGCTTAATGAATTTCTAAAACTTGCATCTTTTGTGTAGAGGAGTATGTGTGAAAGAGTATACAATTAGCTCCGAACGTATAAGGTAAGCATACAATATGGGTCATGTTATCTTAAGGGTGATGTTGATTGGGACATCTGAAATATGTGCCTAATTTTATTTTGTTGGTTTTTACTTGGTTTGTATATTTTGATGTCAATAACTGAAATGAATGAATACATACAAGGCAATAAGGACACAGGCATTTTGATTTTTAGGAGTTAAAATTCTCTCAAACTCCAGGATTTTTTTTGTTAGGCAAAATCTCCAGGATTTAGGACAAGGGGATGAAATTTGTTTGCTTAATATAATTTATATTTTGGGTTAAATATGTTTTCTTGGATCTCCAAGTGGCATGTTGGAAAGAATGTTGCAGGTTTAGGTCCTATGCTTGAACTTTAGTTTTGTGATTTGTTCCTTTGTTCTAAGATTTATCTACTTATGTTAAAAATTTAAAATTTTGATAAACATAAACGCATTCACAAAATACCACCAACAAAAAAAAAAAAAATCATGAAGAATATATTTTCCCTCCCAATTGCTACTCATTTAGGCACACAATTTTTGTTATCTGTGGATTTGTTCCTGTATTTTATTGAGAATCAAACATCTGATTTTGAGTTTTTGTGATTGGTATGAGTTGGCTATGTTTTGTTACTTGTTTTTGTGATTTTGTCTCCCAGTGTCTAATGACTTATTAAGGTCTGCATTAATGTTTTGTGTAGCTTAATTTTTCTGGGTGTTTGATGTTTCAAAGCTTTGATAGTGATATGAGAAAGTTCTTGTTTATTTTCGAATGCCATTACTTGCATTGTTTGTAGGTCCCCTGCCCTAAAGTGGGTAGCTAATATTTGTCCCAAAGGTCATTGGTCTTTCACATGGTTGAAAGAATGATGTATTGATGCCCTTTCCCTTTCTTTGTATAGGGTGTGTTCTTTGTTGCCGATAATGATTGGTTGGAATCAATTTGTCATGAAGGTAACAGTTAATGGCATGAGAGTATGGGTGTAATTCGTTGATTGAAAATGCTTCATGAGTACATCTCCCCCTGAAATATGAATCCATCACTATATTATGATGGACAATATAATTCATTTTTATGCATTTTCTTTATGTCTCTATATTGGCGCCATATAGACTATGGTGGTTACCCAATGGGTTAACCTTCCATATACTGCTATATCTTTGGGCTAAACGTTCCAACATTGCTACAACTTTTTGCTTGTTAATAGTTTGACCTTCCATCAGTTATACAGCATCTTAACAAGGTATCAGTTGCAGAATGTGGTTTTGGGCACTTCATTAAGGGTCAATATGGTGAGTTGGGGTAGCTTTTGCTCATGGTTTTGGTCGTATGTTTGTGTTTTAAAGTGTTTAAATATTCATTCGTACCCTATTAGGCAAAATATGCATTGGGTAATCTGATTTTGATTAAAATTATCAGAAATTAGGACCTTGATCTGGTTTTGAATGTCTGTTATGCATTGTCTCCGGTATCCATCCATCATCGCTATTATGAAGCACATTCTATGGTTTGTATGCTACAGTGGGCTTAATAAAATTGGTAACTGAGAAGGAAAAAGTGATTGAGGTTTTATTCTGCTAGATTGAGGAAGTCTAAGGGAAACAAAAAGATTCAATCAAAGATAAATACAATTTGCACTCACCAGAACTAAATTAGCTTGCGATCTTGATAGGAATCCTCGTCTCCCTTTCTGGTAGGCCCTTTCTGGTAACTGAGAAGAAAAAAGTGATTTAGGTTTTCTTCTGCTAGATTGAGGAAGAATATGGGAAATAAAGAGATTCAGTCAAAGACAAATACAATTTGCACTCACCAGAACTGAATTAGTCTCCCCTTCTGGTAACTGAGATAAAAAAAGTGATTTAGGTTTTCTTCTGCTAGATTGAGGAAGAATATAGGAAACAAAGAGATTCAATCAAAGACAAATACAATTTGCACTCACCAGAACTGAATTAGCTTGCGATCTTGATAGGAAACCTCGTCTCCCTTTTTTTCTTGATGTCTTTGCTGAGTGTATGCAAAATGAAGAATTACATTAGAAAAAGTAAACCAAATTATATATGTAAATTGTAAGATCTCTAACCTTTTCAATAGCAAATAGGATGTTGTTATTGCTGCAGGTTGATGCGAAGAAGGCACAAGTGCAATCGGTATAGAGAGAGAGAGAGACAGATTGAGAAAAGGGGGAGAGAGATTCAAACTGTACTTCTTCTGTGTGTGGGAAAGTGTGGTGTAACGGCTTGACCGAGTTGGATATTGTTTTTTATTTGCTAGCTTCAGATGGTTAGGGTGTAACCGTGTAACTCCATCTGTGTTTGTGGGTAGTGGGGTTGAGGCGCGTGCGGATTGGTTTTTTTTTAAAAAGAAATTTGTTTTAATTGTGAGATATGTGTGGTGGGGATTGATCACTCAATTAAAGCAATGGTGGTGATTTCTTAAGTAACCCAAAAATTAATGGGAAAGCAGTGAAGTAAACAATCCAAAGCAGAGTAGTTACAGAGAGAGAACGTGAGTGATTTCCAAGAGAGAGAAAGAGGGAGTGAAGGTGGGTTGGGACTGGAAAAATATGGGGTTTGACCCAAAAAAAAAAGTTAAAAGAGTTAGACAATGAACGGCTGAGATTTTCTATAAAATCAGATTAACAGCTGCAAATTACTTAGACTTCGCAAATCGAGGAAACCCAACATTTCTTTTATATTATATAATAGATTCCCAAACACCTACTATTTTGGGTAAATTATCAGCAGGGGTCGATATTTTGCGAAACAGTTACTTTTTGAAGTTTTTCTTTGCAACTTAGTCCCTAACCTTTATAAACTTTCTATTTTTGGCCCAAATGAGGCTCAAAGTGCAAATACTCAAGTTTTTGAGGCTTTTAATAAAACTAAGCTTATATTATTGTTTGGACTTTTATAATGATTTTACTGGTACTAGTTATCATAGTCTACTACATATATCATAAATATTATATTTTCTGTGACAAACGGCCTACCATACTTAGCAAAATAATTACAGCTTAATTAAAGAATTTCAATCTGGACTCCGACGTTCCTCTAACTTCTGGTTTTATAGATATTGTCAATTTCAACCCCACCTTCCTTAGATCAGACACAACACATATCTGTTTTGTTTCCTACCTCAGACCGTATTCCTTCTCAACACTCAGCCTCACCTTTTATAAAGGAGTTGGGGGGTAGATAGGATGCCTTAACGGCTACAGTACGCACTGGTTTTACACATAGCTATAGTTCCTTATTTTGTAGACCTGACATTTGTCAAAATAGTACAATAATGAAGCAATCACTTTTTAGTGCCTTTTGATGATGACAAAACTAGTCATCATTATTGAGATTCCACATGCCTTTGTCTCTAATAATATCTTCCAGATCATCATTATATGGATAATCATCAAAACCTTCATTAAATTGAAGATGCTCTAGATCCCATTTCTCAAATAATTTAAGAAGATATTTCTTTCCTTTTTCTGATAAGAATTGTCCAACTCCAACATCAAAGAGATAATAAAAAACATCTTCTGAAGTTGCTCCCTCTGCCTTCATATATTCGTTAAACGCAATATGATAAGCGAAAGTAGTGTTTCCGTAATGCATTAGTGTCTTTCCTCGTTCAATCAATTCCCAACTTTTAAGATAAATGTTGTAAAATCCAATAGCTCTTGCTAAAGCAGGATCGGTAACTAATTCTCATAGTTCTGGATTCCACTCTTGTCGTTGATCATTGGGGTCGTCGAAATCAACTATCTGAATTAGATAATGAGCTGGTTTGACTTTTTCATTTTCATACTCGATTAGTGCACAATGTAACTCTACATATAGGCATCTATTATTTGGGATTTTTGTTAGACCATCAGGAGATGTAAGAATCCAATGGATCCTTCCGAACACATGCATTGCTGAAATTTAGTTAGTGTTGAGAAAAGTGGGAGCTTTGATCTGGGAACTCCATAAAGGAAACTAGCATCCTATATTCCCAGGATTTAATGATGAAATCATTTGGAGAGATTGACATTGCTGGGAAACCAACACCACCAACTCCAGACTTATCGAGAAAGTAGATTGTAGTACCTCATGATTCCCAGATATTATAGAAATAATTATGATAATAGTTGATGCAGGCTGTATACCACTCATTGAACTATTTTTCTTGAATATACGAACTTATTTTTTCTTGGATATCATACGGACACCTTAGGTAATTAACTTGTAATTCTAAAAGGGAAAATCTTTAGGCTATTAGGTAGGTAGAAGAAAGCATACCAAAACGTGATCTGCTTTTTGTATGGAATTCCAAATTATCTATAAGGATTTTACTAGAAGGAAAAACTCGTTCTAGTAATAATGACATTTCATATTGGATTTCTCCTTTTCCGACAGGACTTATGCTCTGATATCACCGTTAGACGAGTTCTCGAGTTAAACTGTCTGTCACAGAGTTCTTCAATCCCTGTATATGTTTAATAGAGAAGAAAAACCTATTAAATCATAATTGCCAATGCAGGAATCATCCTTATGCTTGCATATTTGATAAATTCTTTTTTACAAAACCAAGTATTCCTTTGGAATCAATTCGAATAAGAAAAGGTTTTAGGGCTAAAAAATTAAGAACTTTTCAACTCCCCTTATGGCTGTAAGATTTTCTTTTTCCATCATGGGATAGTTGTATTCTACCTTATTAAAACCTCCATTGTAATATTTGTAGAGTTTTTCTCCTTCTTTGATTTTGAGTACCGCACTCCAGTGCTCATTGCTGACATCTATCTCAAAAATTAAATCATCTCCTTCATTAGGCAAATTAAGATCAGAAAGATTTTTATACATCTTTTTGAAGTTTTGAACAATCTTTGAATTACTAAGGGTCCATGTCCAACTTACTTCTTTCTTGAGTTTCTACTGAAATGGCTTTCTTAGTTTAGTTAAAACTTTAATGAAATTTGAAGTATAGGTAAGGCATCCAAGAAACCTTCCTAGCTGCTTCATGTCTTTCATTTTTTCAAGAAAATTTTTTATTTTTTCCAGGATATGCTTTTGTAGGATGAATTGTCCAACTTTTATCTTTAGACCTAAAAACTCAATCTCTTGTTCAACATAAATGCACTTGTTCTTACTAAGTATAATGCCATAATCAATGCATCTTTGGGTGACAGCTAAGATATTATCTTTATATTGTTCTATGGTTTTAAAAAAGACAAGGATATCATCAATGTAAACTAGGCAATAGTGATTAGGATCTTTAAAGATGTTATCCATTCTTCTTTGAAATATTTGAGGTGCATTTTTGAGATCAAATGACATTGCTATCTATTCATAATGTCCTTGTAGGACACTAAATGCAGTTAAAGGAATGCTTTCCTAATTCATTTTTATTTGCCAATAACTGCTTTTGCAATCCATTTTTGAGAACCAAGAGGCTCCTTAAATTCTATTGAAAATGACGATTTTGTTAGGAATATAATAACCATCAAAGACAATATTATCATTAAGCTTCTTATAATTGATTACAATTCTTATTTTTCCTCTTTTTTCTTTAGCATAATTTAACCATGAAAGCAGGATTGGTGTGAGGACTTTTGCTATTCCTGATGAATTCTTTATTCATAAGTGCTTTGATTTGTTTATCAAATTCCTGGATATCCTGGTGTGTATACACCATTTGTTTGACTCGAATAATAGTATTGGAATTTAATATAGTAATTTTTGCAAATGTCTTATCTTTATCCTAAAATTTTAGTGGATTGTCAGAGTCGAGTTCTTTGCATATTTTTTCTTGTTGTTCGACAATATGCTCTTTAATAGATAACTGAAGTAATGACATTCTTAATGCTACCTCATGTTGTGCAAGCATTACTTTCTCATCACATTGGCTGCATGTAAACTCAATTTTCTGATGAGTGTAAGCTTTGCTCAATTTTTCAATAGGAACTGAGTGACCATTGATTGTAAATATTATTTGATGTGTGGTCTGTGTGCATGAAGAATATAGTTTCTAAAAATTACTTCCAATAATTATATCATGAAAAGACTGATCAGTAGCCCATAGAACTGGTATAATGCATTGAATTCATCCTAATTCTATGGATAACCCTTCTATGGCTTCATTGTGACTCATAATGCTATTATCAATCCTCACTTGTAAAGGATTTTTGGCTATTCTCTATATAAATGATGGAAATAACGATTATTTTTAAAAGTATACAGAACAACCACTATCTATGTAGGCACACAACTCATATTTATTATATCCCTCTAAGCATACGTTTATTGCGATATAGATGCTATTAGGATCTGTGTTAGTAACTTCATAACATATCTTCATAGTCATATTTTTGACTAATTCATCCTTATAGATTGGCTCGCTAACAGTTCTTATTTTATGCCCAATGACTTTCCTTTCTAGACTTATACTCCTATTTACACTGTATCTTACAGGTTTGAAACTCATTCTACTCATTTCATTGGTCATGCTAATTGTATCATCTTCGTTAACGTCTTCTTTTATTGAAAAAGATCAATCTCCCCATTCTGATCTTGCACTCATGCTTCTTAATAATTGGGGTTTAATGGTAATTTTACCATCTTTATCAATTTTTATCATATTTTTCTTATTGATTTTTGTAGACTTAGCAAAGCTAGATATCCATGAATGATTAATTTTTTTCTCCTGTTGATTAGATTTAATCCTCTAAATTTTTTGCACAGGGGTAGGACTTTCAAATTTTTCTGCCTCTATCATGGCAACCTTAGTCTTTGGATCTATAGTAATATCTAATTTGTAGATAATTTTTCAAAATATCCATAATGGATATCTTCCTCTTTTCATGTCCATTCTAACTATTTTAATCTTAAAGGATAGAAAGTTTTGAGTAAATTCATCTTTTAGGCTCACATAATATCCAAGTCGACAATTGAATCCTACCGATCCATTACATAAGTTAGTTTTAAGATAATTTGATTATTAAATTTGGTATGCCTAATATCACATAGAAAAGCATGGATATCAATAACTTTGCTATAATATTACAACGGAGTGATTTGAACTTGGATGCTTCCAATATGGATATACTTATACTTTCGATCTTTGTTATGCTTAAGGATATTTCCCAATTAATGAGATTTATTTCTCCCACACTTCATGCTCACAGTCTTTTGATTTCTAGATCTCCTTCCATCATTTCACATACGTACTTGCTCTTCAATTGAAAGGTGGATTTTTTATAGATCATATCTTTCTGAATTATAGGAAAGACCCAATCTCCTTTGACTTCCTCGTTATCATTGTCTATAACAAAATCTTCTCCTTGAAGACGCCAAGACTAATTGAGCTACTTTCCATCATATGACTTGTTTCTTCATAATCACTTTCTTCATATCTATTGTCCAGTATAATTTCAACGATCGCGTTATTGTTGTTTAGGGCTAGGTCTAATGCCTAATCTTCACTAAGCTCAACATAATCTAGGCTACCCAAGGATTTAACAAACTTGTTATTCTTCCTATTTTTCACTACTAGAAAAGACTTTTCTAACGATAAAAAAGTTTGTCGTTAAATGCATTATTTTTCGTTGTTAAAGGCTTTAACGACAAAAAAAAAAGTTAGTCGCTGTCCGTTGTTATTGGTCCCCTCGTTAATAGTTTTAACGATGACATGATAATTTTCGTCGTTATTCTTACAACGACGAAAAAAGAAATCATCATTATTAGTTAACTAATTAACGACGGACAAAATAATAGTAACGATCAAATTGTTCATAGTTTGCTTATAAAATCAAAAATAAAAAATTGTAAAATTTTCATTAATGACAATTTTGGTTCCCCGTTGTAGTTTGAATAATGGTTAAGATGAAATCTTTTGTTATAGAAAATTGCGATCACATGTGAACGACCAATTATTTTTCTCATTACTAATTATGTGGAGCTCATGTCAATTGTGCAATCAATATCATAGTACAATGGATTAAATAACTCAAGGAAATACTCATAATGTCAAATTTGCATATGTATTTATATATATGTATATCTATTGAATTGAAAATCATTAGTTTGTAAATATACGCTGTGTACACAGCAATATAATACCAAAAATGTTGTGACTTTAAAAAACAACTCTGTAAACTAGAATTTAAAGTCGTCCTTAAATTTGACTCAAATACATAAAATGTTGACTAAAAACATAGGAGAGAACTAAATGATCTTGCATCTTCAGAGAAAACTGTGGAAAATCGCCAGAAGTTGGAATGAGAATCTAGCATCTTCAATACCTACAAAACTGGAAAAAAAAAAGTGTTAAACATGTATTCATAGAAAGAGGTTACAAAAATTATATACACCAAAAGTTTTGTCTACTATAGTCAACTTCATCTGTTAAGTACAATATTTCTAACCAAAACATTTCCAATCTCCACATCACTTTGAAGCAAAAATGGTTAGGTCTACTTAATTAAAAAAAAGCATGTTTTCAAGTCACAAAAATACATAAACATTAGACATCCATAAATGTACTAAATTTGTGTGACATGCAGCCCCACTTGGAGCCACGATAGCTTGTAGACTACCACAAGTGGCAACACCCTACAACTTACAATCCCAAAACCTATATTACAAGAATAATTTATGCAATAACAATGGCAGCATCCTCTAACCTGCAGCAGCAACATCTATTCTGCACCAGCATCATCATTGTAGCATCAATTTTGCAAGGGTACTATGCAACCAATGGTGAGCAGCCTAAAACCACCACTAGCAGTATGTATTACTGGCAAGCACAACCACAATACGATACCAACCAACCATAACACAACCACAATACTAACCAATAATAACATGGCCACAATACTAACCAACAATAACGCAACCACAATACTAACAATAACAACATATCATAGATGAGAGCAAAGGCGATGAAATCACCATTCACCACAAAACAGCGCCCTTCATCAGCACACATGCAACTACAATTCTCATTCACAGCAACAAGATGTCATGAAACATCCGTTTATTCACCACAACACCATTTCACACCATCTAAATATCTCCCAATTAACTTTCAACTCAAGCCAATTTAATAATCAAAAAAACTAGGATCATATCACCATTTACATCAAGTGGTTAATTAATCTCATGAAATCAAAGTTCTCTAAACACAAAATTGAAATTTGAATTAACTTCTTATTTGGAGTTTCATCTCCATCATGTGGAGTAGAAGGAGGATGAGTGTTGAAATGTAGGAAAAGAAGATCCTTGACCTTCATCATTTCAGTTTCAACTGATTTCACGTGATTTTGAAGTTTTTTATTCTGCTTTAACTATAGCTAAACGATCAGTAAGGACTTCATTCTGTCTTCTAGTAGTATTAAGTTCAACTTCAAGCTCAACTCTAGTAGTGTTAGGTCCCGTTATATCTTTTGGTTTTACTCATCCTCCTATACCGAGTACCTGGCTTTGAGATTTTGATTTGAAAATCTTTTCAGCAATCTGCCAATTAAGCACTTAAGACTTATTTATCATCCAAGTAAAACAAAGAATATACTTTTAAGATTCATTCTCAAACTTGCACAACATATAAACGTGAACTTGGCACAACACATAAACAAAGTCTTATAGAATTGCAATTTGGTAAATCTATTCCAGAGCAAAACCCACCTCTATTTGGTAAAGCAAATGATCTTGTTCCATAACATCTCGAATTTCATCCTACAAAAATACAATACAATCATATTAATAATTAATTTGTACCTTCCCTTTACAAACATCCAAACATAAGTGAGATATTAAAGCAAAAACTAAAAAAAGGGAGGGGGTTGTCAATTGGCAGAAGCTAGAATTTTATTTTGTTTTATTTTTCTTGGCCCAAAAGAGCTAGAAGTTTATAGAATAGATGTTTGGGTACTCTTGCTATACGATTATTAGGGGACTTCTCTTCTTGACAGCAATGCCGGGACTTTCTTTGGTCGGTCAAACAGGTCACTAAGGCCCAGGGCAAGTGCACTAAAGATGATATTACGCTTAAAAATATGAGCAAGAACAGTAATGTTTGTGTTTTGCTAAACTTATTTTTTGAAGCTGTCTTATATGAATTAATTGGCCTAAGACCCTGTTTGACGATCAGCTGTCAGTTAATTGGATTAATATCTTATAAATTATCAAATATATTTCTTGTTACCTTAGAAGTATGTATATTTTGTTGTCAAACTGAGAAGTCAATAACCACTTTTTAAATGTGGTTACAGATATCAAAGTTCAAAATATTTTGAAAAAATTGTCCCACATCCATAAAGAATCGAGAATAAATTAAAAGATACTTCAAGCATAGAGATAAAAATATATAGTTATTAGTTTGTAAAGAATACAAAAATATCTTATTTATTAGTATATTAGCTCATAACTAATACAAAAGTATCTCATTTTGGTAGTACATTAAATAACTCATCTAAAGGTTCTATCAATTGTGACGTAAAGAACTAATTCCGAGGGAGATTATATTAAGTGCAAACCACTCAAATTATTACTTGCTTGAAGGGGAATAAGTAGCAGTAAACCACTTCCTTTTAATTAAAATAAATCAAATGATCATCATAAACTAAAATTTATTGCACTATTGTATACTTTTACAAAGGGACAATAAGGTAGTTTTAATTGAAAAAAGCAGCTTTTTAAGAACAATTATTCAAGTTCTCCTAAACTTGGGCCTTTCTCACATTCATCTAAATCATTAGATACATATAATTCTATGTACAATAGCAAATGAGTTCAGATCTGACAAATATAAATGCTCATTCAATTTCATGATGATTGCTCTTTATTTTTTCTCAACTTCTTGTGCCATATTTTTGTTTCTGGACTTTGTTTCTCCAAGTGATATACTTTAGTCACATACTTCAGTCACATAAACCAATTTCTTCAAGTAAATGAACTTCTCATGCTCACATATAACCACCATGTTAGACTTTGACTTTGAAGCAATAATTAATGGTGAAAGCAATAACTCCAACTAGAGCATATCAAATGTGTGCAATAATCCATATCAAGTGTCCTAGAGCACTCATCTTGGGGGTAAAACTTAATTCGATATTATAATGCCCCAAAATGCTAATGACATGATTTACGAAAAAATACAGCAGGAGACTTAATAATAGAAGGCGCTACCGCCATCCTAATAAGGATAACTCACTGAAACCATTTAATCTTGCAACTCATGTTCACATGCACAATATCTATTAAATTGAAACACTTTAAGATCAAAGTCCATAATAGTTTAACTTCAATACAATCAATTTAATCATACCATGTGCTAACTCGCACTCCACACTACATAAGTATATTGAGTATGGACCCAACTTGACCCTGAGGTCGATCCCAACATTCATGCTATGCTGAATCCATTGTGAGCATCTGTTGACTTCTAAAAGCGCTTGCTAAATGGAGAAACATGTGATACTTCATCACGTGAAATGGAAAACATTAAAATAATTCGAAAATGTGAGCTAAAACTCAGTGCATGCATTCATGTATTGTAAAATGAGCGTAGAAATACTGTTGGTGGGTACCCGCCTTTGCAATTCATTTAGTTTGCAATAACAATGAAAATTAAAGTAATATGAAACTGAATTGCTCATTATTATTTGAATGTGAACCCCTTACAAGGATATGATCTATATATAGGTGTACACCTGCCAATCCGATCAAAAGTTGGCATGAAGTCGCATGAGTAAATGATGGACTGACGCCCTATAAATGATAACTGGCGAGATCACAAGTTAAATGACAAATCGCTGTATAAACTGATTCATTAATAAACTCATTAAGAGTTGTGACTTGATAAATATGGTATGCTTTGTAGAGATACAGGCAATGAATGTACCTTGGGTCTTTAAAAAAAAATGTCATCTGACTTGATAAATGCCATTGACTTGATAAATATGTTCTAACTTGATAACACTTATGCACAACGAGGAACGACAACCAGGCCTTGATTCTATTATATAAATGTTATTGTAGATATGTGTAATCAGTAAATGATCCTTGCTCACGTAATTGAGTAAGTATGTGCAATAGAAATTGAGTAATTAAATGGTATATATAACTTGGGTATTTCAATATAACTTCAAATTGAATTAATAAAAGTAATTAAATCCGATATAGAGTAAATGAAAGTAAAATAGATCACAATGAGATAAGTGAGATTACAAAGGAAATGGCATTGATGGTGACAAATGAGGGAGTGGTTGTGGCCTTTTCTGAAACAGGTTGCTGATACGGGTTTAAGGCTCGCTGATATATAACTTGGTTTAAGATAATAGCTAATACACTAGATTAGCTTGAGAAATAGATTTCATACATTCTGAATTGAGTAAGTAATAAAGGTTTGAGGGCAAGATAGATATATTCTAGTTCAAAGTAGCATAAACTGCATTAACTTGGTGTGATAAATGTAGTTTCTGAGTCACAACTCTCCTCACTTCTCATATTTCATTCATAAATCCATTAGTTATAGAATTCCACCCCAAATGAGTCATTGAATTCAATAGAAGCTATTAAGCTCGCTAAAGTTGGTATTTTCTTTGTAAAATCTATAATTTATTCAAAACTCATAAATAAGCTCTCAAATTATATACTTGTCTTCTTCTTTCTCATTAATCAAGCTAAAAGCTCCATGAAAGTTCATGAATATTTATTTCCCCCTTAAATGACCTTACTTGGCCCAAAATACATAAAATGAGTGCATGATCAATCTCACTCAATCTTTATTATTGCTCTTTACACAATTATTAAAAATGCTACAAAAAATCACCAAACTCAAAATGCTCAACCAAAATTTTTGAAATCTTATAGATATGGACAATCTATAGAAAAATGTTTAGAATTTTTCTCCAAGTATACGCTGCATAAAAATTGCAATAACAACCCAATTTACACCAAAGCAGGTCAGTTCACTTCAAAAATTCATAACTTTCACCCTTGACCTCAAATGGAGACCTAAAACCCCAATATGAAAAGATTAAAAAGTTCAAAAAAACTTTCATTTACAATAAAAAATATGATTCCCACAATAGGGTTCCCAAAATGGGGCTAAAATACAAGTGTGTCAATTTTGGATGAACCTGCGCAGTTCTAGCAAAATAGACATAACTTTGCTCGCAAAACTTGGATTAAGGCAATTCAAAAGGCATTTGGAAGATAACTCATTGATTTAGCTCTCCACCAAAATGCATAATTTTTGGATAAGCCACGCATTACCAGTTTTTCCCAGAACAGATCCCTGTATTCAGGCCCTTCACAGCTTACTACCTACTTTATTATCCTCCTTTTTTGCATAATTATCCTCTACAATCACTTGTTGAAATTACCAAACCATGGGGTGACCCTCAACATCACTTTATACAGTCATAATCCACTTTTTTTTTTACTTCATAATCATCCAAGATTTATTTTCAATCCAATAACATATCCAACATCATAAATCACCTCATGTGATCCAAATGAACATATTTAATACAAAAAATCACTTAAATCAAGCATGATCATGAAAACCCTAATTCTTACTTATTCAACTGAACATCCAAATAACCATAATTGGCTTTAAAATGATCATCTAACATCATATTTTTCATGATTTATAACACAAGTCACAATAAGATACATAAACAAGTTCAAACTCATACTTGCTTGACTCAAGTCACTTGATCATGTTCTTCATCAAATACTCATAACTCCAAACATCTCCAAATTCAATAAAAATTGCATAATAACTATCAATTTGATCATATAAACAATAATTATAACTAAAACAATCCCAAAAACTCAAAAGAGAATAAGTTAGGGTTTGGGTATACCTTACTTTAGGTTTGAATTAAAAGGAGGAGGGGGCTGTTTTGAGTAATTCTAGTTGTTGGACATGATAGCTGGTATTAAGAGGAAGTCAGGGCAACTGGGAGGTGGCCGGAAACCACAAAAAATAGCGGCACAAGGGGCAGCAGCTGCTGTCCCTATTTTTTGCAGAAAAGGGGTGAGGTAGTGAGAGAAAATGGAAAGTTGGGTCCTATTCTTTTTGCTGAATTTTTGTATGTAAAAATTGTCAATTAATAGCTACATATACATACAAATTTTCAACCCAAAAAGTAGTTTTTTGCTAATTAAAATTAGTTACTAAAATGGGCGATTAGTGAAATAACAAAGTTAGCAAGGTTTTGAGCTTTTATTTTGGGCCCAACAAGCTAAGTTCGAGCTTGAGAAATTATTCAAAGTGTTGAAAAAATTTTATATTACTCAGTATTAAAGTTTACCGAAGATAAGAAAATAATTAGTCACTAAATTATACTTACCGAGGCCTAATATCGATTCACCTGATATTTAATCAATCAACGAAACTTGAATTAACAATCAATGAAACTTGAATTTTAAAGTGAGACCCAAATAAAATATCTCCCAATCGGGATGATTAAATACGATAAATGAAAATGAAAAATTTAAATAATAAGATAATTCGGTAAATATATAAATTGAGTGTAATTGAGTTAATAAGCATGATTTGGTTAAACAAATAACCATGAGTAATTAAATCAATAAACCTAATTAATTAAATGAATAAACATGATTAATTAAATAATTAAATATGATTTAAATAAATATATATGGGTTAGGATTTGGGTTATTACAGCTTTCCCCCTTAGGGAGTTTCGTCCTCGAAACTTATGATTCTTGATCATGTATGCAATGCTACCTCAAGTATGGATTGTTGGTTTTAACTGCTTTCCTCCAAAAAGGTATGATTAGCCCAAAGTGCATAGCTGCTTAACCCTGGGATCGAGTATCTGGATCCTCAGTGACTTCACTGGCTCGATTACTTTGGTTCGAAATTGATATTCTCTTCGAGAGAAAAATTTGTTACTGCAAAGGAGGTACTCTACTCTACTGGTTCTCTATCTTGACCACTAATATATATGAAAGCCATTATATTTCCTAATAAGTACTCTGATATTGACTTATAAAGCTCAATGTAATGAGGACTCAAATATCTTTGATATACAGTCCCTTAACACCCTTGACTAGAGAAGCCCTTTGGAATACTTTATATCTCATATGAACTTTGATTGTCTCCTTCTTTGGTCAAAATGATCATATGACTTTTGTGTAGTCATTGTATCACCTTAGTGTGTACTTAAACTATCTTATTATTCTCGATACTTCTCCTAGCTTACTCTAATATCGCTATACACTGTTTGAGATTATGCCCTTATCAAAAAGTCCTCATCTGATGTTCTTAATGTACCACATGATCTTTCCTCATCAGACTAGTCTAAGATCTGCTCTAAGTCTGAATTAGATGCTAGAATAAATATGATCAGAGATAAAAATGATGGAATTGGTAGTCAAGTGAGTCATTAGGAACAAAAGAAATAAACAATGATACTAGAAAAGATTTATAAAGGAGGGATTAACATGGGGTGGGTAGAATAAAAATAACTATAAGTGTATTATGAATTGTGAAATATAACACCACAAGAATTGTGGTTTATAAATATGGATCATAAACAATCCAATAAATAATCAGCCAAGGAGAAAGATGGCCCGGTTATACTCGGGTTTAACTAATGAATTGGAAATAAGATGACAAGCAACTGAGCCTCAACTAGGTGACTTTATAGCCACAAGCAACGAGATAAGTGCAATACATAAATAAGACAAGTAATGTGCAATAAATAGATTGATAGATTGGATAAGTAAAGTGCAATCGATAGACAAATAGATTGGACAAGCAAAGTATAATGGATAGATAAATAGATTGGACGAGCAAAGTGCCAATGGATAGATAAATAGATTGAGAAAGCTACAATAGGAACATGCCTTTACTGATATGAAGTCAATTCAAGTACAATAATAAGATTAAATAGAGAATGTGGAAGTTTATTTATCAGAATGTAAGATATATGTGTGGGAGTTGAAGTTCAAAATAAGGAGAGTAACGGGATTATGACAATCGCAATCACCCACACCAATGAGACTTGAATTATATTATGAGTTCAAAACAAGTTATACGAGCTTATCACTATGAACAAATGAGATGTAAGGTAGATGTGTGAATCGACTCTCAGCGGCATGAACTACAACTCATGATCATGAAATAAAGATGGTAAAGGTCGAGAGCACTGGAATGTTAACAACCATATAAGGTCGAACAAAAATGTATTACACATTTAACAATGGGCTTGTAAAGACATACAAGATCACGCTAATAGGAAATATTGGGTTAAAATGCAAGGGAGATTAAACAATATTAGATAGTATCAAGTTTTAAAGATGAGACAAGCAAATAATTTCAAGAATTACTATAAAAGGGCATTCTTGTAAAAGATAAACTGTGATTGCATGGTTTAGGTGTGATATCCGGACCTCAAATCATTCCCGGAAAAGGCTTCTTTTGTTGGCAGTTAATCCCATAAATCATTTATTCAAGGTATAGCGCTCTTGTTTTTGATAGTGATCTTGTTCAACTCTCTGTACGCAGTACACAACTATAAGGTTTTGCCTTCCTTCTTCACACATATAAAACTAGGATTTCCCATGTTGACACAATTAGTCAAATAGCTCCCTTCTGTAACAACTCATCTTACTAAATCTTTAGTTCTTTGAACTCTGCTAGGGGTCATATGACAGGGGCTCTGAAAAAAGATTGAGCACCTAGAACTTGGTTAATCTGAAAATCAATGTTTCTTAGTGGAAAACAGTCCTGAAAGTCCTCAGATGAAACATCTCTAAATTCATAAACTGTAATTATAAATATGTATATACCGAGTGTGGTTGGTATATCACTAATATTCAATACATTACTAACATGATAACTCACTTGCTTGCATAATGTAATTAGGGTAGAAATAGGGTTTTTCTTCCCTCGGTCCATAGATACACACGTCTAGTCTTTCCTCATTTCTCAAACTAACCTTAAGATCTTTACAAGTCATTTTCTATAAGTACACGATCAGTTCATCACCATAATGATAACAAAGTCTGCGAATGAAACTGGATTGAATGCCCAATAAATATGGTTCCAGCAATACTAATAAAGGCATATTTATAAAAGATAACACATTCAACAGCTTACTGGTCTTAGTAAATTTAAAAGACAAGGGGACGATCTAAAGTCTAAAGAGATGTAACATTACCATAAACTCTTGCAAAGATATTTCTTTATTGATTGTGAAGGACAGGCCTGTAAGCTGAATGACTTAAAGGACGATGATTCATAATGAAAGAGGTAAGACATATAAATGACCTGCATATACAAGACATGCAGTTTATTCATGATGGTCATGATAGTAAAGTAAATGAACGATGTTATGAAGTTGAGAGGGAGTATTAAGTACTGAAGGTGAACAAATCTAACAGATTACCAAAGAGACATTTGAAAAGTCATATGGTATCCGTATGTAAGTAAATTGATGAAGATGAGGGTCCACACCACCAGAAGGAAAATTTTATTCATCTGATGTTTGAAAGGCTAATACGTCAAGATGAAGGAGTTAGTCTTATGATTGAACATGATGGCATCCATCAATAACAAATTCTGCAGTAAGTGGAAGTTTTAGGTAGGCATATAAACTCCGAAACTACTAACCGATGGAAATAGCACAAATCGTTGTTTATTATTAATAAGATAGGTTGTACTAGTAAAGAAAAGATTACCAAAATAACTTGAGTAACGACATGCAGTCACGGCCATAGAGTAGTCTGCCAACATGATGTTACGGCGCTATAGAAACACGAATAATATGGGTCCATTTAATTGCTAAAAGGGCCCTCAATGACTGGGTCTGAAGCAACCAAAGGCTTTGCAAGCAATAAATGAATAGTGCCTAAATAGAAGTAAAGAGTTAAAGTACGTGACAGTAAAAATATGAACATAGTGATGACTGAGCTACAAGTAGAATAGGTTAAATATGCTTAAAAAGAACTGTAAATCACACAGTAACGCATACCGGGGGTCATTATAGGCTCCATTATGGAAATAGAGAAAAAATGACTATAATTGTGAAGGTTTAAATCGTCTATAAGAAAGGTTGCTCAGATGTGTTTAAAGGATTCCTCACAGACCACATATGAGATTTTTCATAAACACTCCATTACAAATCAAGAGAGCGTTAGCGGCAAAGAAATGATGCTTCTTAACAATTCAAGGTAATTAGGGCAGAAATAAGTCCATGATAGGAAGTAATGGGAGCATTGCTGATGTAAGGTCCTAATGTTAAGAATGGCAGCTTAATCTTACTCGTACCACCCATATAGTGCCAAGTAGCACACCGCAAGCTACCGAACTACCATCATATTCCCTATAATAATTCCATCTCATACTGATTCAATCTAAAGATATACCAAGTTGCAAATGGCATTCCTGCAATAGGTTTTAAACATTACTATACTCAATATCATGTATGCTAATACACCTCAATGAAAATCTCAAATTCTGGAGTGAAATGGACACACTTTCACCTAAAAACTAGCTAAAACCCAGGCTTAAAACCTTACAATAGATACCTAAAATGGAGAGAAGAACTTCAATAGCTCAACGGCCAGTTCATAACTCAATGGGTCACACACCCGGAGTGCACGATGGTACAAATTTAAACAAATGAGAGAAATGAAACATACAATACAACTGCTAGATAAATGAGAGCCTGCCTTACTAACAGGTGACCTAAATGGTTTCACACTCCACTTTGCTAGTGCGCAAATCTTAGGATATTACCAAATGATTGAATCACCCAAATAGAAATGGTTCCTCCATATGTGCCCATACATATGAACTTACAGTCAATTGCTCATTTAACTGGTCCAACATAGCTCATATATACCTTGATATCTAACTCATAAACACTTGATAGCTCACAGTGGCCCTTAAAACCTTAACTCTGATACGAAATCTGTAACACCCCCAAAATGATAACGACATGATTTACGGAATACTACAGCAGAAGACTTAATAATAGAAGGCGCTACCGCCGTCTTGATAAAGACAAGGCTCACTGAAACCATTTAATCTTGCAAGTCATGTTTACAAACACAATATCTATTAAACTGAAACACTTCAAGACCAAAGTCCATAATAGTTCAACTTCAATACAATCGACTTAATCATACCATGTGCTAACTCGCACTCCACACAATACAAGTCTATTGAATATGGATCCAACTTGATCCTGAGGTCGATCCCAACATTTATGCTATGCTGAATCCACTGTGAGCATCTATTGACTTCCAAAAAGGCTTGCTAAAGGGAGAAATATGTGATACTTCATCACCTAAAATGGAAAATATGAAAATAATTCAAAAATGTGAGCTAAAACTCAGTACATGCATTCATGTATTTTAAAATGAGCGTAGAAACACTATTGATGGGTACCCACCTTTGCAATTCATTTAGTTCGCAATAATAATGAAAATTAAAGTAATATGAAACTGAATTGCTCATTATTATCTAGATGTGAATCCCTTACAATGATATGATCTATACATAGGTGTGCACCTGCCAATTCGATCAAGAGTTGGCCCGAAGCCGCGTGGGTAAATGATGGGCAGATGCCTTATAGATGATAACTGACCGGGTGACAAGTTAAATAACAAATCGCTATATAAACTAATTCATTAATAAACTCATCAAGAGTTGTGACTTGATAAACATGATCTGCTTTTTGAAGATACAGGCAATGGACGCACCTTGAATTTTTAAGAAAAATATCATCTAACTTGATAAATGTCATCTGTTTTACAAATGTCACCTGATTTGATAAATATGTTCTAACTTGATAATACTTATGTATAATGGAGAATGATAATTAGGCCTCGATTCTATTTCATAAATGTTATTGTAGGTATGTGCAGTCAATAAATGATCCTTACTCACGTAATTGAGTAAGTATGTGTAATAGAAATTGAGTAATTAAATGGTATATATAACTTAGGTATTTTAATATAATTTCAAACTGAATTAATAAAAGTAATTAAATTCAATATAAAGTAAATGAAAGTAAAATAGACCACAATGAGATAAATGAGATTACAAAGGAAAAGGCCTTGATGGTGATAAATGAGGGAGTAGTTGTGGCCTTTTCTGAGATAGGTTGCTGATACGGGTTTAAGGCTCGTTGATGTATAGTTTGGTTTAAGATAACAGCTAGTACACTAGATTAGCTTGATAAATACATTTAATATATTCTGAATTGAGTAAGTAATAAAGGTTTGTAATCAAGAGAGATATACCTTGGTTCAAAGTAGCATAAACTGCATTAACTTAGTCTGATAAATGTGATTTCTGAGTCACAGCTCTCCCCACTTCTCATATTTCATTCATAAATCCATTAGTTATAGAATTCCAACCCAAATGAGTCATTGAACTCAATAGAAGCTATTAAGCTCACTAAACTTGGTATTTTCTTTGTAAAATCCATAATTGATTCAAAGCTCGTAAACAAGCTCTCAAATTATATACTTATCTGTTTCTTTCTCATTAATCAAGCTAAAAGCTCCATGAAAGTCCATGAATATTTATTTTCCCCTTAAATGACCTTACTTAGGCCAAAATACACAAAATAAGTGCATGATCAATCTCACTTAATCTTTATTATTGCTCTTTACACAATTACTAAAAATGCTTTCAAAAATCACCAAACTCAAAATACTCAACCAAAATTTATGAAATCTTATAAAAAAATTCAAAAATAATATGGACAATTTACAATAAAATTTTTAGAATTTTCCTCCAAATATGCGCTGCACAGAAATTGCAATAACAGCCCAATTTACATCAAAGTAGGTCAGTTTACTTCAAAAATTCATAACTTTCATCTTTGACCTCAAATGAAGACCTAAAACCCCAATATAAAAAGATAAGAAGTCCTAAAAAACTTTCATCTACAACAAAAAACCCGATTTTCATAATAGGGTTCCCAAAATGGGACTAAAATACAAGTGAGTCAGTTTTAGGTGAGCCTACATAGTTCTAGCAATACAGCCATAATTTTGTCCACAAAACTTGGATTAAGGTGATTCAAAAGAAATTTGAAAATTAACTCATTGATATAACTCTCCACCAAAATGCATAATTTTTGGACAAGCCGCGTATTAACAGTTTTTCCCAGAACATAACCCTATTTTCGGACCCTTCACAACTTGCGACCTACTTTATTATCGTCTTTTTTAGCATAATTACCCTCTAAAATCACTTGTTGAAATTACCAAACCATGGGGTGACCCTCAACATCACTTTATACAGCCATAATCCATAATTTTTACTTCATAATCATCCAAGATTCATTTTCAATCTAATAACATATTCAACATCATAAATCACCTCATGTGATCCAAATGAACATATTTAATACAAAACATCACTTAAATCAAGCATGATCATGAAAACCCTAATTCTTGCTCATTCAAGTGAACATCTAAATGACCATAATTGGCTTCAAAGTGATCATCTAACATCATATTTTTCATGATTTATAATACAAATCACAACAAGATACATAAACAAGCTCAAACTCATACTTGCTTAATTTCAAGTCACTTAATCATGTTCTTGATCAAATACTCATAACTCCAAATATCTCCAAACTCAATAAAAATTACATAATAACTATCAATTTGATCATATAAGCAATAATCATAACTAAAATAATCCCAAAAACTCAAAATAGAACAAGTTAGGGTTTGGTATACCTTACTTTAGGCTTGAATTAGAGGAAGGAGGGGGTTGTTTTGAGTGATTTTGGTGGTTGGACATGATAGCTGGTATCAAGGGGAAGTCGGGACAGCCGGGAGGTGGCCGAAAAAGTGGCAGAAAATCACCAAAAATGGCGGCACAAGGGGCTGCAGCTGCTGCCCCTGTTTTCTGTAGAAAAGGGGTGAGGTAGAGAGAGAAAGTGGAGGGTTGGGTCTTGTCCTTTTTGCTGAATTTTTGTGTGTAAAAATTGTCAATTAATAGCCACATATGGTTGCAAATTTCAATCCAAAAAGTAGCTTTTTGCTAATTAAAATCAGGTGCTAAAATGAGCAATTAGTGAAATAATAAAGTTAGCAAGGTTTTGGGCTTTTGTTTTGGGCCCAACAAGTTAAGTTCGGGCTTGAAAAATTATTTGAAGTGTTGGAAAAATTTCGTATTACTCGGTATTAAAGTTTACCAAAGGTAAAAAAATAATTAGTCACTAAATTATACTTACCGAGGCCTAATATCGATTTACTCGATATTTAATAAATCAACGAAACTTGAATTAACAATCAATGAAACTTGATTCTTAAAGTGGGGCCCAACAAAATATCTTCCAACCGGGATGATTAAGTGTGATAAATGAAAGTGAAAATTTGAAATAACATAAGGTAATTCGGTGAATAAATAAATTGAGTGTAATTGAATTGATAAACATGATTTGGTTAAACAAATAACCATGAGTGATTAAATCAACAAACATGATTAATTAAATGAATAAACATGATTAATTAATTAAATAAATATAATTTAAATAAATATATATGGGTTAGGATCAAGTTATTACAGATATGGTAATGGCCAGAGAGCCAACTAGTGTGCATAGGTAGCTCAGAAGTGTGTACGACATGCAAATGTGAGTCAGTCTCAAATATCTCTCTCATTTACCACAACGAAATTAGCACCCCAAAGAATATCATACAATTAAAACTCCAGAGGTAGTCATTTAAAAAGGCAGTGTGCAAATTAAACAAAGAGAAGCAAATGCAGATTGAAAGGATAACAGCGTAATCAAAACAAACAAATAAAAAGAGCATAGAATAGCATAGAATTTGTAAGTAAACGTCAACATTACTAACCATAATGACCAAACATGATGATTTTATAAGTAGTTCAATCCCAAAGCAAATCCATTAAATTGAATCTGAAAATTGAAAGTATGTAACACATAAAGGGGAAAAAAGGCTCCCCAAATACAGTTCCAAGGAGAATGACTTAAAAATTATTATAAATAACCTCAACTAAAAAAATAAAGGAACTATAGGAGGCCAGGTTGTAGTCAATTAAAGATTAGAGAATTCATTTACTTATATAGAAATTGTGGAGCTTGCATATACCATCACATTTAACCTATCCAACAACAATTAGATTCTAATTCGTCAAAGAGGCGAACTTGAATGAAGTATTAGATGAAGAATTAAGTTCAACATGATTACGTACATCTTCATGCAAAAGGTCAGACTGCTGAAGAATAAGAACTGATAAAAGAAGATGAAAGAGGGAGAAAAGGGTTGACTTAAGAAAACAGAAAAGGGAGAAATGGTTTTAGCTTAGTCCATCCTCGAACATATTTATTTGGCAATTTCTTTGTGCTTTCAAATCTTGAAGCTTGGTTGGCTCGTAAATCAGGTAGGGATTGACTATTATCATCGCAATGTTGCAAATATTCCTCTACTGATTATGCATACCAACTGTTTGATAAAATGCCTTCCCTAAATAGTAATTAACTGAACTCTGAACCAATCATGCTCCATACTCTGTTTCACTTCACAATTATACAGTAACATGTTGCATTGCTTCTATATATGAGACATGGTTATTGCTACATGTGTCAAAGGGATAATGAGGTCGATGAAGTTTGTTCCATTTAGACTGTCTCAAGTTGGAAATATTTCCCGATTAAAATTGCTTTCGAATTATGTTGTATGATTATTTTGGAACGAAGTGAGCGTCTAAAGGCCATGGGTTTGGTTGCACCAAAGATCTACAATAGGCATGTATTCTTTAGAATTTTATCATCTTTAAGGCACTGTCTTCATGCCTTGTTCTAGTAATATTGTGTTCTTGTCAATGGATAAGCCAACAGTATGTCACTTTAAGTGTTATTCATAAAGATATTCGTTTCAAAAATTAGAAAGTTCGTTTCAAATAGAAATGAAATTTAGAAACAAAGAATATTTAGTGTCTACTAGACACAAAAGTGTTTGTTTCAGTTTAAAAAGTTCGTTTCAATTGGAAACAAACTTTAGAAACAAAGAATAGTTAGTGTCTGCTAGATAAAAAAGTGTTTGTTTTAGTTTAAAAAGTTCGTTTCAAATGGAAACAGAAGTGGTTTTAGTTTCTAATATGTGTAGAAGATTCCATGGCGAGGCACAACATTTTTTATTTCTAAACTGTCAGTTTTGTGGTTGATTATGTTTTATATTTTACACAATTTCATGTAAATTTCAATTTCCTTGTACAAAATCATAATAATAAACAACACATATAGAGCCAAATGCTGGGGTATACCAGTATACGTATATATAATTGTATACGTAAGATGGGATATCCATTGAAATCCATTAACTGCAACTTGCTGATCAAGTTCCAAGCACAACCTAGGCTTCAAGTGCATCACAAGACCACCACATACTCGCCTATCTTGAGATACTTTTCGTTTCTCGATGAAAAATCAAATCAGAGAGTATTTCATATGTGAAAGTTTTCCATTCAATTAACAATAATCAAGTTTCTAGATCAAAAATTTTCATTTATCTCATAACCCCTAGTTTCTAGATGAAAAATTTTGAATTAAAAATTTTCAGTCACTACTACAGGTTCTTGAATTTGAACAATTCACACAGTGAAAACAGGAGAGAGGCAGAGGCAGAGGCAGAGACATGGATTGAAGAGTTGCCTCAAGCTGCGAAATTACGGTCAATTTTCGACCAAAGGCAGTAGACAGTTGGGACCTTGGTGAGATTACTATCAGTTTTCGACCAAAAAGCAAGAAATTCGACTACGCATGACATTGGGAAGAAACAGAAGAGACCTACGTAGTTACTCAACATTATCAGCGAGAATTGCAAATTAAGGCTAAGAAAAAGACAACTGAGAGTGCACCTTATGCAATGAAGACGAAATTGTTGGTAAGAAATTGGAATGGGGGCTGATGCGCAAGCTAGGGTTTCAGTTGTGAATAGACTTGGCAAATGGGTCATTCGGTTCGGGTACGGGTCGGGTCAAATTCGGGTTGGTTTATGTTCGGGTTAAATGAGATTTCGGGTCATTTCGATTTGGGTAGGGTATGGTTCGGTTCGGGTTAATTTCGGGTCAACTAATTTTTGGTCAAATACGCTTGTCATGCCAAAATAAGCAACTTTGTAGAAAATTTCGGGTCGGGTATGGTTCGGTTCGGGTCAATTTGGGTTTCGGGCCCACTTTCGGGTGAGCATATTTCGGATGTCGGGTCGGGTATAGGCCCGAGTCGTTCGGTTCGAATTTCGGATCTCGGGTCAGTTTTGACAGGTCTAGTTGTGAAGCAAAGTTTGAAGGAGCTGCTTGTTTTTGTTGGGAGAATGAAGGAGCTATGAATCGGTGACGCAACGACTCAAGTTTGAAGCAAAGAATGGGGACCGATGCAATTAATCCAAAAACTTCAGGGCTGCTTTTAAGAGTCCTGAAAAGTCCACACGCTGACCCATTACATCTTAGGTGACTTTAATTTGATTTTAATCTTTTTTAGCAAGATTTTGAATTTAGAGTAATATGAACGTAAATTTTTACCCTAACAATCTTAACTTAGGAGGAAATTGTAGCCAATTTTCCAATTTTCATTTTTAATTTTCCTCGCCAATTTATGTACATTCCGTCCTATTGACAATAACGATGAATATTGTAAAAAAAAATAACGACCTTATTTTTCATTCGTTGTCTACTGGTAATTTTTCGATGAAATTGAATAACAAAAAAACACTTTCATCGTTATTAATAACATTTAATGATAAATTTTATATTTGGTCGTTAAAAAGTGGTTGTTAAAAATGCATTTTAGTAGTGTTTGCATTCATTAACATAATATCCTACTTCTCCGCATGCCCATATTTGCAGTTGTTTTTCCTTGCAGGATAATAAGTTGCTTTCCTAAAAAATTTTCGTCTTTTAGAACTTGGTTTGTTATAATACTTTCGTGTATACTTTTCTCCCGTTTGCTTATTAAAACTCTTTTTCTTATAAAATTTTCTTTTTCTTCTCCTTTCAGGTTCCCTTCCCCATTGTTGAGGTGAATCCCAATAAGTTAGGAATTATTTCTTAATTTTCTTCTGCTTTTGGAGATCGAGACATTGATCATTGACCTATTTTCTTAAAAAACAGATTCTTGAACCAAAGGTATTGACGACATCTGCTCTTTCAAGCCATGCAATTTATTTTTCATTAATTGTGTAATTTATCAGATATGACAATTTGTCATAGAACATACCAAGATTGGTTTCATTATGACCAATTTTGTAATAATATTGACTAAATACAGTAATATAAATTTTCAGATATCTCATATTCTATAATTCTATGTTATTAATTTTTCTTTGTCATTCTCTTGTTTTTTTTTTTTAAGAATCAAATTTAGCTTTAATAAACTCAGTTTTGATCTCCTTGCATATATTTCTGAATATAATGGTTGGTGTTTCCATCATTCTTAAAGTATTTTTACCATATTCATTTAATGAATCATACCAGTCAGTTACAGTGGTAGAAAAATTATGTTCGATGTAGTTTAGAAAATTTGTAGCAGTCCATATACTATTTAAGTTTAAGATACTATTCATGCATCTTTTCTAAGGCTCAAATATTTCTTCTCTATTATGAGCTCCATCAATTTTTAAGATATATTCGGTTTGGCTAATTGGGGTAAAATCAATTTCTTCATAAGTAGTAGTTTTCCTTAGGATAAACCCTAAAAAAAAATTGGTTGTACGTCCCGTTAGAACATGCCTAACTCTCATGAAATAAGTATTTCTTCTAGAAGATTCAACAAATTCTTCAGGTTTAGGAACAACATTATTAACTAGATTGGTCTCTATTTCTCTTAAGTCGAGTTCTTCTCCAATTTCATTAATCTCATCATCAATAGCCATTTTACCATATTTTTTATCTAGTTTTCTTCTAATTTCTTCTAAAGGTACAACATGAAGATCGTCTAGCTTGATTAGCTCCATCTGTTGATATATTTCTTCTATTTGGACGTTATTAATCTCTTCATTATTATTAGATAATACTTCATGTTTATCAATAGTTGCACCCATGATTTTGTTTAATTCTTTATGGTTTTGTTCCTTTCCAAACATATTTTGTAGTTTTTCAAGATTATACTACTTATACTTCATCCTCTTCTTTTTCTGCCTTTTTAGCCGATTTTTCACCTAATTTTTCTCCTACTTCTTTTTGAATTCTTATATCATGCAAAGAAAATGAATTTTTGTTTATTGGATTTTGGAAAGGATATTTATGTTGAAATAGAGTACTAACACTTAGAGTCGATTTTTCAGTATGTCTGCTTTCATTTATTAATGAAAGATGGAGTGCAGATCATTGCTTCTAAATCTCCTTAACTTCAGTCTTAATTTTAGCTAATTCTACTTTTAATTCCAAAACTATATCAGTGTTATGGTTTAACTAAGGTGTTACTAAAGTGGTTCTTTCTGGTTAGTGAACAATATGAGAATAATTAGGAGCAGGACAAATAGGTGATTATTCAAACATTAAACACAGTTAATTAGCTTAATTAATCATTAATTATTTTAATTATTTTTGATCACGTAACTCTGGCACTAGTTGACAAAGGGCCTTAAGCAGTACTTATAAGAAAAATTACACATACACAGATTTTAGATTTTCGAAAGTAGGTTTCTAAGGATTTGGGATAAAAATACAAATATAAAAAGTTTAGGGGTTAAAATGAAATGAAAATAGTGAGCAGCCCCTTTAAAATAATTTTCACAGAATATGACCCTTTTAAATATATTTTAATAACATGATCTTTTAATTATAATTTTCATAAAAAATAAGATATTTGACGGTGATATTTCTTTCGTATTCGCATTAAAACTGACTAACATCTAAGTACCAATGCTGTTTAGCCATATGTTTTCACGCGCATATTGCCACCTGTGTTTGGGCATACGTGCATAAAAGCCGAAAAGCTAAGGCAAAGAAAAGACGTAAGCCAATCTTATGACGACGCTTATTTCAAAAACAAATATGTACTCCTTTTATATCTACTGTTATAGTAAATTTGTTTGTCGCTTATTGATTATTTCGCTAAGTAGATTTAGTGTCTTTAGCAATTGATGGTGTATTTGGTTAATTGAAAATGTCGTGCAAATCCTAACATCTTCATCCTCATCATCCCAATATGCCGTCTCTATTTCTAGTTTCGTAGGAGGCTGTCATTGGCCTTTTTCTGCACACTGGAAGCTTCACGTTCATTATTTTGTTACAGTATTTATAGTAATTTATGAGTAATATTTTAGTTAATAAAGTAAATCTTTACAATTATGAAAAGTTTGTTTGTTTCCATATTCATGGTTTTACTGTCTCTCCCTTTGGGCAGGTTAAAGTAACCTTTATATATTAGAAATACTATACACAAATTATTGATGAGTGGTACACAGATATGTTTGTTTGTGTTAATCTATGGTTGATATTGGATAGGTCTCTATGAGGGACATTTTTGTATATATTAATGGAGACAACAATTATGGAATAGAAGTCGTTTATGTCATATCAATTCATTTACCTTACAAGATATAGCAGTATGGTGGCCTTTCGAAAAGAAATTATATATATTACTGGAGACAATAATTATTGAATAGAAGTCGTTTATCAATATTGGGTAGCTCTCTACGAGGGACATTTTTGAGTTTGACATTTGAGATCTACATTTTTTTTTTTTGAATTTGGATTTAATTGGAGATGTCATATGCATGACTAATAATGAATGAGATTCCTTATTTAAAAACAAAATAGGTTGATGAACGTAGCATTAAAAAAAAAAAAAAAGCAATTCTAGCCTTGCATAGGTAAATAATATCTTGAGATACTCATTTAATTTTTTAGGTACTCTTTAACAAAAGCCAAATCTTATAGGATGTTATGTGCAACAAAGGATTAGATCTATCTTTTTAGTTTAATTAAAAAATCTATTTTTTTTCTTGGTCTGTAAGGTAATGCAAAAATGTAATACATAGAAAGCACTAGAAATCTAGTTTTTTTTGTAATAATAACCACAAATTTATTTAATAAGACTAACGTTATTTATCTTTTTTTATCAAAAAAATGTTATGTGGAAATTACTTATATTACTATTAATATAACTGTTTAAACCACCAAATAATTAACGTTATATATAAGTTTTTTTTTTAATAAACAAGAAGGAGGTTATATTAGATTGGAATTAACATGAGCATGCATATCATTCGTCGGATAACAGATTTTGGGACATCAGATTCCCATAACCTCCTATCAAAGGAAAAGGTTGCAAGTGGGTATGTTACCCCCGTCTTAACAAATGAGAAAGAACAAAAGTTAAAACAGTCTGCAATTAGAAGAATGTCTGTAACAACAAAACCAACAAAACTATCAAGTGAGAGTCTTCGCGTGAGCAGATTTATCAGTGGCAGGTAGTCGCCTTCGATGATGAGTCTCTTGATAATAGCTTTGTAGACACAGGGAGCACCAAAGAGGTAGGCACGTGCTTCCTCAATCTCAGGGCCAGCGAAGGAAGAACCTTGCTCTGTTGGTACAAGGATAATATCTCCCATATGTTTCGGACAACTGCACCCCATCCTCTACATGATTCACCCACTCGCCCGGCATCAAAGTTGAGCTTATAAATTCCGGGGTCAGGCGGTCGCTAGGAGAATGGATGAGACGCATTTAAAGTCGGTTCGAGCTCATGTACTTGGCGGTAGTGTGCAACAAAGGCAAGGGCCCTCTTTCTCAATATGTTGGGGTCGTGGTCTGGATGGACGAAAATAAATTGATTTCGAGCGTTCCAAATTTCCCACAGAATGGCCACAAAGTCGCCGAATGCATCAGTGTCCAAGGAGCTATTGGCCTTGTGCAAGCAGTCTTCCAAGCATCAGAAACGCCCCATCCAGAGACTTGGGAGAATGTTGCTGTGTTGCCAGACTTGGATAGCCAAGGGACAATCCAGTAGAGCGTGTGAGTCACTCTCCTTAGGGTGCCCACAGATAGCACATCACATATTGAAGGATGGGATCCACGTGGAGAGGTTTCGGCCAGTAGGTAGAATGCCTTTACAGATGTGCTAAGCAAAGATGCTTATGCGTGAGGGGACATCAAGTTTCCAGATGGACCTCCAGATATTGCTACTACGGCCTGAAGAGCATTCACCATTGGTCTGAGCCTTGTCTCGAATAAGGAAGTGTTAAGCAGATCGAACTGAGAATGACCTATCACTGGTGTAGTGCCAGATGAGCATGTCTTGAGGCCAAGAGGAGGATAAAGGGATGTTGAGAATGATGTCTAGATCAACCGGCAAGAAGAGGTCTCTACTCAAATTCTCACGACAAGAGACATTCACATGATCAATAAGGTCAGCCAATGGGAGACACAAATAATAAGATTTTATGTGTCAAAGATGCTCTGCCATGTGCAGCTCGGCCTAGGCCCAAGTGACGCGCGGAAAACATCACTGTCTGGGAAGTATTTGGCTTGAAGAAGTGAGGCCAATGGTGTGCTACCGTTCTTAGTTATCCTTTAAAATTGCTTGGCAAGTAACGAGTCGTTGAACGTGGCCATGTCCATTAAACCTAAACCTCCATCCTCTTTTCCAGCACAAAGCTTGGAGCTTCCTAACCAATGAATTTTCCTGTCTTCTTGCTTGTGACCCCACCAAAAATGATTAACAGTGGCCTGGATAGAATGCCGAAGATGTGCTGGGAACTTGAAGACGCTCATGGCTTAGGTTAGGATAGCATGAGCAACAGCTTTGATTAGCACTTTCCTTCCGGTCCAGGACACAAGTTTACCCATCCAACCTGCTATCCGTTTTTTAATGTGGTCAGTGATAAAAAGAAGGGGTTTTCCCGGATCAATCAATCACCATAGGGAGTCCCTGGTACTTGTCATGGGAGAGAAAACCTCCCTAATGTCGAGACAAAGTGTGATAGCAGTCCGCCGTTCAGGGTTAACCCCCTTGTTGAAGACTACATCAGTTTTAGTAAAGCTAACTTTGTGTCCGGATGCAGCTTCATACTGGATTAGCCCATTTTTAATAACAGTGGTCTGATTTAAATCTGCACCACAAAAATAAGAGTATCGTCTGCAAACAAGAGGTACGAAATTATTGGGGTTGCATTATAGATACGGTAACTGAAAAGCGCCCCTTGAACCGATTGCCTAAGCAATCTCGAGAGGCCTTCTGAGCAAAATATGAATAGATAAGGAGAAAGCGGGTCACCTTGTCGGATGCCTCTACTGGGGATAACATGACTACAAGGGTACCCATTGACCAGGAAGGAAAAGGAGGCGGATTTGATACACTGCATAATAAGGTTGATCCAGTTACGACGGAAACCCATACGCAGCATAATACCCGAGAGGAAGGACCACTCTGCTCTGTCAAAAACCTTGGCCATATCCAGTTTGAGCGCCATCACACCACCGACACTGCAGTCGTAGTGTAATAGCCCAACCCTAAAATTATTTAATTATACTTATTTATTTAATTACTTCATGTTCATAATTTTTCTTTTCTCATTTCATTTATTTCATATATTCACCATTTTATTTGGGCCCTTAGTTGGCAATTCGGATTTTAATTGTTTATTTAATTGATTAATGAAAACTATGGAAGAATTGATAGTACGCCCTAATAAGTTTAATCTACACAATTTATTTTGTTTTCTGTAACATTACAAAGCCTTAATTGTTAGTTTCGTAAAAATGTTATCGTTATGAGGCGTTTTATTCCCGAACCCAATTTATTTCGGCCGTTTTGAAGCTCAACAAGTTTGCCTATTAATTAAACTAATTACCATGGTTAAACTTAACCATGGTTAGTTTAAAGAGGGTAATTTTACTAGCTATAAACTCAGTCAAGCAAGTGGATTAGTCAAAACACATACAATCTAATCCAAAGCTCATTTTCTCTCTCCTCCCTCTCCTCCTCCACGACAGCTGCTGGGACCGCAGGTCTATATTGTTTTCCAGCCAGTTTTCGGCCAACTCCGGTGATCTTCGACCCCCCGACATCCTAATACCTCAAGCTATCATCCTCCATCATCAAAACCTCTAAACCTCATCTCCGTCTCAACTTATTTGCAATCAAAGTGAGTAATCTTGAAATTTATTTTTGTTGATTTTGCTTTTTATTTTAGTTTTGATTCTTGTTTTGATGTTTATGATCTTTGATCACGTTGTTTTCATAAGAAATAAGAGTTATTGTGATGTTGATTATGGTGGTGTTGAGGTTGGATCATGCTAGGTTAGGGTTAATCTTTGATCATGCAAGCTTAATGTTAAAAGTGTAGGATTTTGATTGTTTTATCTTTGATTTGGTCATCTTCTAATCGATTGGTGTTTATGTTGATGTTTTTGGTGATTTCACATGAGTTGGAGAGAGTCCAAGTTGCCATAAACTAGGGTTTTGGCAAATAATGCATGGTTTGGATTAATTTAGCCTTAAGCTTAGTTTATGTGGGTGTTTGATTGAAAAATGATCTCTTTTGGATATGATTATGAAGTGAGTTTGAGTGTGGTGATTTTGTATGCTATTGGAATGGACCAAAGCTTGCTTACATGCTTTTAAAGCATGGCTTAAGTTGAGAATTTGTGTGAAAAAGAGAGGGAAAAGCTAAAACAGTGAGGGCTGAAAATTTCAAGAAAATAGGGCAGATTTTGGCAATAAACTGGTAATGCACGGCCCAATAAAGAATTATGATTTTTGGTGAGTAGATAGGTCAGTGTGTTAGCTTTCAAAGGGCTATTGAATCGCCTTAATCCGAGGTCTGTGGAAAAAGTTCTGATCGTTTTACCGAAACTGCACAGAATGGACCAAAACTGACATGCTTTAGTTCTAGCCTCATTTTGGGAACTCTATTAAGGGAATCAAGTTTGGTGTTCCAAATGAAAGATTTTTATGACTTCTTAAGCTTTCTATATTGGGATCTTCAGTCTCAATCTGAGGTCAGATGATTAAGTTATGAGTCATTCTTCCTAAGCCTCTGTTATGCTTACTTTGCTTTTTCTAAATTATTAGCAATGAAATCAATATTTTGCTAACCGTATGTTCCTACAATGATAATTTTGTACAGAATTCGGGCCTAATCTATCATTCTTTCCACTTTTATGCATAATATTATTCTGTGCGCTTACATTTAAATATTCCAGGTACGTTCATTGCTTGTATCTTTAGAAATCAGCACGTATTTATCAAAATTATAATGTTTTGGTAAGTACATCAATGAATCAATTTAATTAGTGATTTCTCACATAATTAATGACCCCATCAGTTATCAGTTACAGGGCATAACCCTTCAGTTATCCACGCGGCTTCAAGTCAGGTCCCGATCGGCTTGGCAGGGGTACACCTATCTTCAGATCGCAACAGTTATGAGGGGCTCACTATCAGATAATAATTGACAATGCAGTTTCATATTCATCCTATTCCCTGTGTTTAATTAAAAATGAATTGCAATGCGGGCCCAACCAATTTTTGTTTCATGAATGTTTAACAATACAGGAATGCATGTACTGAGCTTCCGCTCATATTTCGAAATGTTTTCATGTATTGTTTTAGAAAAGTGTTCAGTGAATCGCCCTTAAGCAGGCAGAACGGCTGAAGATGATAAGTGAGCTAGGAAATCTTTATGGAATGGGGGTGTATTAACGTTGAAATGTTACCGTATTGTGAATTATTTTGGAGTTGACACTGTATATTTTATTATAATTCTGTATTTTGGTGTAATCCTTGAGATGTTTGTATGGTTTTGATATTAGAACAATTTTTATATTTATCGAAATGGTTTGATAGGTTGTAATGGTTTGAATGCCTTTGATGGTAAACGTTGTTTATTATGGCTCAGTTTATCATGTACAAGTAAAGCCTTATCCTTGTTTGGACGACGGTGACGCCTAATCATTTGGGTTATTATTCCTATTTGGGAAAAACTAGTGAAAGAAATGCAAACAGTGATTGATGTATTATTGGGTCGTTACAGATTTGATATTCGAGCCAGGTTGAGATTTTCTTTGTGGAATGTGGAGCTTAAAAATAAGAAGGTGAGAATGGTGGGTAGTGAGGGTAGTGAGGGCCATTTTATACTGTTAGAGTGATATTAGAAGTGTAGTAATGATAGTAGAAATGCAAGTTGCTTACATTTATATGTTCCTTAATTATGGTTATGTATGCTTCTCATATATGTCTTTTCTTTGTCAGATGGGCCCTTATACTGTTAACTTGATGCTGGATGCATCTATGGCTGCTCACATTGCATTGTTGCATGCTAGTATAGAGGTTCATGCACAGGACCCTTTCTCTGAGATTCACAGTGCTACGGTCCGTGGACATAGATTACTGTGGTCCTTACCCGCAGTTCATCCGTGGGTGAAGTTTAGACTTCGTTATCATCACCATATGGAAACAGGGAACCTAGATTGGGATGGGCCTAGGTTTCAGGCCCAGGGGGCATGAACTACTCTTGCTATGGAGTTGTTATTAAGGGAAGAGTTCGATCAGAGGGGGATCACCATGGAGAGGCTACAACATGTCTTTCCGCTACATCAGGCGCCTCCCCCACCTGCAGCCCCAGCACCAGCACAGAGGCCACCGTCTCCACCCGCACCAGGTACCGCACTGATGCCTGATAGTCCTGGGGAGGCTCACGTGGTGATAGACCTCACCGACACCCTAGATATAGCGGTGACTAGTTTTGGGGACGAGGGCCACCAGGGAGAGGAGGACGATCCTGAGGAGGATCAAGACATTGACGAGGAGGGGGTAGAGCAGTAATGGGAACAGGAGGCTAATGAGTTGATGGTGGAGTTATAGGATTAGCAGTAGTAACAGGTTCAGTAGGAGATTGGTGATGCCGAGACAGAGGCATCTACTAGCAGCTTCAATTCAGGCGAAGAACCTGATGGTGAGTCTGAACCGGATTACGATCCATCTAGGGATCGTTAGGTGGGTCTAGGGGTTAGTGGTAGTAGTTTTCTTTTGAACCCTGTTTGTTTATAGTATGGTCGGTTGGGATAGACATATTGTGTATAGGATGTGACATTGTATATAGTTAGTTAGATCCTTTCAAACCGTCATGACATGGTCCGTATCTCTTTTTGGTTATATGACGGGCCTAGTATCTTGGGGCTAGTTAGTATTTGGTGTTAAGTTAGAGGCTAGTTAACACTGACTTTGCTTAGTCAGTTAGATGTAGTATATTTTGCTGATCCTGTGTATAAATAGGCAATTATGTATGTAAATAAGCAGTTATGAAATGATAAACTTTGGGTTGTTCAATAATCTTTAAATTATATTAAATGTGTTTGTTGGGTATGCTTATCTTATATATGTTTGAGTATTCCAGTGATTGAGTTGTTTCGTTTCATGTATAATCAGAATGTCCAAATCAGTACACAACAATGAAGAGGTTTATATAGAGGAAATATCGGATCATGGTCAGGAATTAGGTGATCAAGCCTCCCATCATGTGCCACCAAACTTTAGCCAAATGCCACCAATTCTTTCTGAGTTAGCTCACAATAGTGGGGACCCGAACTACTGGCCGGCCTTAGTAGCTGAATTAATGAAGCGGATTTCCCAGGTGCCTACTGAAGCCTCTCCTAAAGAGGATAAATTAACGGATAGAGTGACACGACGCAACCTTAAAGTTTATGATGGATCTTATGATCCAGTAGTACTGGAGGAATGGATACGAGGAATGGAGAAAATCTTTACAGTGGTAGAGGTGCTAGAAGGAAAGAAAGTAAACATTGGGACGTATTACTTGATCGGTGAAGGTGACATTTGGTGGAATACTATTAAGAATAAGCTCGTAGAGCTTGAATTTACCTGGAATAAATTCTTGACTGAGTTAAGGGCAAAATTCTACCCAGTTGTAGTCCAAAGGCAAAAGGAGAAAGAGTTTATGGAGCTAAAGATGAGTGGCACCATGACTGTGACGCAATATGCCAGTAAGTTCACCGAATTATCTAGGTTTGTTCCTGAGTTTATATCATCTGAAAGGTTGAAAATGAGGAGGTTTGAAGAGGGTCTGACCTTCTATATTCGGAATCAGTTAGCTGGACAACCAATTTTGACTTACGAAGAACTATGTGAGCGAGCGGTTGAAGTGGAACGAGTGAAGACGGAGTTGAGAGCACTGAATCCAATCAACCAAAAGAGAAAGGGGTTTGAGCGAGGGACTCCGAGTGAGAGTGTGAATCAGAACCAGAAGAAACCTACTCCTGTTCCCCCCAAAAGCCGTCCTGTAGCCTCGACAGCACCCTGTGCGAAGTGTGGAAGAACAAATCACACCATCCCTGAATACCGAGTAGGAACTAACAAGTGCATGTAGTGTGGAAGCCTTGAACACCTGATTGCTGCATGACCCCGAAGGATGAAAGCTGTAGACAAAGGGGCAGTAAAACCCTTGGCCCTACCTCGCCAAGGGGCCCTACCACCAAGGCCTACAGCAGTAGGACGGGCGTATGTAATAAGTAAGAAGGAAGCCGCCACTTTTGGTATGGTAGTCACTGGAACTCTCTTTTTAAATTTAAAGCTATTTTGTGTGTTATTTGATTCGGGTGCTACTCATTCATTCATATCCGCCCGATCTGCCATGTAATTGAACTTGGAAGATAGGAGGATGGAAACCAATTATAGAATCAAGCTACCCAATGATTATGTGATTGAATGCCTTATCTCTTATAAATTTGTTCCTATCACCATTGGTGGAACCCCCTTTCCTGTGGATTTGATTCAATTCGATTTATCTGATTTTGACTTCATTTTGGGAATGAATTGGTTGCACACCTATGGAGCTAAGATTAACTGTAAGGATCTTAAGGTTATTTTAAAAGATGAAAAAGGGGAAGAAGTATTTTTCTATGGGCAGGGAGAGGAAAAATCCTATCTCTTGATTTCTGCTATGAAAGCAAGTAAGCTATTATGTCAAGGTGTATGGGATATTGGTGTTATGCTATAGACACCCAAGCAAAAGAAGAGAAAGCTGAAAATATTCCTGTAGTCTGTGAGTTTGAGGATGTTTTCTCTGAAGAGTTACCAGGATTACCGCCACCTAGGGAAATTAATTTTGAAATTGAATTAAGCCCTGATGCCTAACCTATTTCCAAGAATCGTATGGCCCCAACTGAACTTAAGGAACTGAAGATTCAGTTAGATGAGCTATTGCAGAAGGGCTTTATTAGGCCAAGTCTATCACCATAGGGTGCACCAGTGTCGTTCGTAAAGAAAAAGGATGGAGCCTTAAGGCTGTGTATTGACTATAGGGAGTTGAACAAGATCACTATCAAAAATAAATATTCTTTTCCATGGATAGATGACTTGTTTAACCAATTCTAAGGAGCAGGAGTCTTCTCTAAGATTGATTTAAGGTCAAGGTACCACCAACTTAGGATTAAACCTGAAGGCATCCCCAAGACTACCTTTAGAACTAGGTACAGTTACTATGAGTTTACAGTGATGCCATTTGGCCTCACCAATGCTCCCACAACTTTTATAGATCTTATGAACAGAGTCTTCAGACCCTACCTAGACAAATTTGTGGTGGTATTTATAGATGACATTCTTATCTATTCTAAGGACAGAGATGAACATGCTGATCATTTGAGGATGGTGTTACAAACACTGAGGGAGCATCAACTATATGGCAAATTAAAGAAGTGAGAGCTTTGGTTGGAAGAAGTGGTATTCTTAGGACATGTGGTTACAAAAGAAGGAATCAAAGTTGACCCCCAAAAAGTGAAGGCAATCACAGAGTGGTCAAGGCCTACTAATATCACTGAGATTAGAAGCTTTCTGGGCTTAGTAGGTTACTATCGAAGATTTGTCAAGGACTTTTCAAAGATAGCTTCACCCATGACCAATCTGCTGAAGAAAGCGAATAAGTTTGAGTGGACTGAAAGATGTGATAAAGCTTTTCAAGAGCTAAGGAAGCGACTAACTACCGCCCCAATCCTAACGCTACGAATGGAAGGTAAGGAATATACCATTTATGGTGATGCTTCAAAAAACGAATTAGGGTGTGTTCTGATATAGGAAGACAAGGTAGTAACTTATGCCTCTCGACAGCTTAAGCCTTATGATAGAAACTATCCAACTCATGACTTGGAATTAGTAGCCGTGGTCTTTGCGCTGAAAATTTGGAGACATTACTTATATGGAGTACCATGCAAGATTTACATTGACCATCAAAGTTTGAAATATATCTTCACTCAGAAGGAGCTCAACTTGAGGCAACAACATTGGCTTGAGCTGCTTAAGGGTTATGATTTGCAAATTCAATATCATCCAGGAAAAGAAAATATTGTAGCAGATGCCCTGAGTAGAAAAGTGCAACATAATACTGTTGTGATTACTCAGTTGAGTATCTTGAAAGAACTTGAGGACTTGGGAATTCAACTAGTGTCCCATGGACAAGCACATATTCAATTATCGGCACTTACCTTACAGCCTTCTATAGTGGAGGAAATTTGACTGAACCAAGAAAGTGATCCTGAACTCCAAATGATACAGCAAAATTTAGAGGGAAGAAAGTCTCCCGGGTTTGTAGTATATGAGGATGGGACCCTGCGCTTCCAGAATCGCCTATGTGTACCCCGAAATGAGGAACTAAGGAAACAGATCTAGAAGAGGCTCACAATACTCACTACTCAGTACATCTAGAAGGCACTAAGATGTACAGAGATTTAAGGCAATACTTATGGTGGAATAATATGAAAAAGGAGGTTGTAGAATATGTAGATAAGTGTCTGACCTCCTAGAAAGTCAAAGCAGAGCATCAGCATCCCGTGGGTGAATTGCGACCCCTAGAGATTCCCACTTGGAAGTGGGATTTGATTTTAATGGACTTTGTGATGGGTTTACCCCTTTCTGCCTCAAAGAAGAATGCCATTTGGGTTATAGTCGATCGGCTTATCAAGTCGGCTCATTTTCTGCCATTCAAAGACACCTGGGCAGTTAAAAAACTAGCCCAGTTGTATGTCAAAGAGATCGTCCGACTATATGGAATCCCCTTAGACATAGTATCAAATAGGGATCAAAGATTCCAAGCTCATTTTTGGCAAGCCCTTCAAAAGGCTTTTGGGACCAAATTGAACTTCAGCAGCTCTTATCACCCTGAGACAGATGGGCAAACTGAAAGAGTGAATCAAATTCTAGAGGACATGTTAAGAGCTTGTGTATTGGAATTCCAAGGGAAATGGGAGGATGATTTACCTTTGGTGGAGTTTTCTTATAACAATAGCTATCAGTCCACCATTAGAATGGCCCCGTTTGAAGCTCCATATGGAAGAAAATGTAGAACTCCCTAGTGCTGGAGTGATTTGGATGAGGCATTGATTTTAGGCCCTGAAATGATCCAGGAAACTGTTGAAACAATAAGAAGGATTCGAGAACATATTAAAGTTGCCCAGAGTCGACAAAAGAGTTATGCGGACAAGAGAAGGAGGCCTTTGGAGTTTCAAGTGGGCGATAAAGTTTTTGTAAATGTATCGCTAACTAAGGGTATCAAAAGATTTGGGGTACGAGGCAAATTGAGTCCAAGATAGATTGGACCATATGAAATCATTGAAAAGTTGAATCCTGTAACTTATCGTCTGGATCTGCCGGTAGAACTAGAACACGTGCATAACGTGTTTCACCTCTCTCAGCTTAGAAAGTATACTCCAGACCCAAACCACGCCATTGGACCTGAACCTATTGAAATCACTGCGGGTTTAGTATACAATAACAACAACAACATCACCTCCCAGTGTGGGTCCCACTTTTGCAGGGTCTGGGGAGATCCAGCTGTAGGTAACCTTACCTCTACCGGTATTCCTACCCATAAAGAGGTTGATTTCAAGAGACCCATGAAAAAGGTTTTGAGGAAAAGGTTTAAAGAGGAAAGCGCTTGCAAAACATTAAAAGAGGGAAAACAGTGCCAAAGAAGTTGAAGTTGAAAGACGCTAAAAGAAAGCTGAAAGAACGTACCTCAACAATCCACGTTAGGTAGCTGCCATCCCTCCCAGAAAAAAAGCGCAACCTGCATACGAGCATGATAGACCCCTATTAGCACTAAGCCACTGCAGCTACTGACAATTACAGAAACACTTCTCTGCCATCTAAGATCCTAATCCTATTCCGCCACATCCTCCTATCCTGAGCCAGGTCCTCCGACAGACCCACTACTTCCAAGTCCTCTCTAATCACCTCGTCCAAACTCTTCTTCGGCCTACCCATGCCTCTCTTACCACCGGGAAGGTCGATCAACTCACACCTCCTCACTGGGGCGGCCATACTTCTCTTTTTCACGTGGCCGAACCATCGGAGTCTCGATTCCCTCATCTTCTCTTCTATGGGGGCCACTTTAGCAAAGTCCCTGATTACACAATTCCTAACTCTGTCTATTCTCGTAAAACCACACATCCACCTGACCATCCTCTTCTCAGCTACCATCAACCTCTAGACCTGCGCCTTTTTTAGAGGCCAACACTCCGATCCATAAAGGACAGCCGGTCTGACTACCATCCGATAAACTTTGCCTTTCAAACCTAAGGGAACCCTCTTGTCACACAACACCCCTGAGGCAGCCTTCCATTTTTGCTAGCCCACTTTTATACGCTGGTTAATATCCTCGTCAACGTCCCCATTTTGCTGGATGATCGAGCCAAGGTACTTAAACTTATCTACCTTTAGTACTTGTCTCCCATCCAGGATGACTTCCCCCCGTGTTCTCTCCTTCCACTGAAGCAACAATGCAGGTATTCCGTTTTTGATCTACTTAATCTAAAACCTCTAGCTTCTAGCGTAAGCCGCCAACTCTCCAACTTGTCATTCACCCCCTGCCTAGTCTCATCGATAAGAACAATGTCATCTGTAAAAAGCATACACCATGGGACCTCATCCTGGATCCCTCTAGAAAGTTCATCTAAAACTAAGGTGAAAAGGAACGGGCTTAGGGCTGAGCCCTGATGCAGACCCATACTAACAGCGAAGTCATTTGAGACCCCTCCTGGCGTCCTAACACTCGTCCGCCCTCCCTCGTACATATCCTTAATCACACGAATATATAAGGGCGACACCCCTTTCTTTTCCAAATAGCTCCATAGCACTTCCCGCGGGACTCTATCATATGCTTTTTCCAGATCAATGAACACCATATGGAGATCCACCTTTCTATCCCTGTACAAACCCATGAGCCTTCTGAGAAGGTAAATCGCCTCTATGGTCGACCTGCCTGGCATAAAACCAAATTGATTCTCTGAAATTGCAACATCTCTTCGCAACCTTCTCTCAATCACCCTCTTCCATAGCTTCATAGTGTGGCTGAACAACTTGATACCCCTAAAATTATTACAGTCTTGAATATCCCCTTTGTTTTTGCACAGAGGGATGACTGTACTAGCCCTCCATTCTCTGGGCATCTTAGCAGTCCTAAAAATGACGTTGAAAAGCTCCGATAGCCACTCTAAACTTGCTTCCCCCAAACACTTTCAAACTTCCATCGGAATCTGGTTCGGACCCTCTGCCTTCCCATTCGCCATCTTCTTCAAGGCCTCCTTAATCTCATCCTTTGTTATATAGCCACACACTCGTAGATCAATATGCCTATCGCTATCTTCTCCGCCCCTATTACCGGCTACTCTCGTCTCTTCCCCATTAAGGAGTTTAACAAAGAACTTTTGCCATCTCTCCTTGATTTCAGCATCCTCATATAGCACCTTACCATCTTCGTCCTTGATGCATCTCACCACACCTAAATCCCTAGTCTTTCTTGCCCTAGCCCTTACCAGTCTAAAAACTTCCTTCTCCCCCTCCTTGGTCCCCAATCTATGATATAGTTTATCGAAAGCCAGACTCTTTGCTACCGCCACAGCTTTCTTGGCTACCTTTTTAGCCGCCTTATATCTAATACTCTTAGTCTCCATTTCTTCATCAGAACCACTGTTCATGACCTCCGCGTAAGCCTCTTTTTTCTCCTTAACTTTCTCTTTTACCTCCTCGTTCCACCACCAGGCACCCTCCATCTTGTTGCCACCTCTCCTCGAAGAACCCAGGATTTCTTTAGCCGACCTTCGAATACAATCTGCCATAGCCTCCCAGATTGAATCTGCATCTTTTGCCCTCCTCCACGCTCCTTCCTCCGTAATTCTCTCTGCTATTAACCCCGCGTTCTCCTTCGTGAGGGTCCACCACTTTACTCTGGGGTCTCCTACTCTCCTCTTCTCCCTCTTTGAACACTTGAACTTTGCATCCAGAACCAGCAACCTATGTTGCATTCCCAGGTACTCGCTAGGGATCACCTTACAGTCCTTACAAGATCTCCGGCTATCCGTCCTCATTAGGAAGTAATCGATTTGGGTCCTGCAGGAGCCGCTCTTGAAGGTCACTAAGTGATCCTCCTTCTTCTTGAAAAAGGAGTTGACCACCAGTAAATCAAAGGCCATCGCAAAATCCAGCACAGAAACCCCTCCCGAGTTTCTCTCTCCGAAACCAAAACCCCCGTGAACCACATCGTACCCAACTGAGTCCACGCCAATATGCCTGTTAAAGTCGCCTCCTATGAAGAGTTTCTCGCTTCGAGGTACATCTTGGATGACCATATCCAAATCCTCCCAAAAAATCTTCTTAATGTTCTCCGGCAGACCTACATGAGGCGCATAAACACTAACTACATTCACGAAAACTGAACCCACCAAAACCTTAATGGCCATAATCCGGTCGCTCTTACGCCTTACTTCGACCACGAAGTCCGCCAGCTCCTTCTCAACCAAGATGCCAACTCCATTTTTCGTCTTGATTGACCCCGAGTACCAAAGTTTGTACCTATCAATCTCTATAGCTTTCGCTCCCACCTACTTCGTCTCTTGAACAAACGCTATGCTAATCTTATGCCTACGCAAAGATTTAACTAATTCTATCGACTTACTCGTGAGAGACCCAATATTCCAAGAGGCGGGTTTAGTATATGAAGAGCAATCAATCCAAATATTAGATCGCAGGATTAAGCAGTTGCGCAACAAGCAGATACCTCTGGTCAAAGTGCTATGGTCAAATCATACATCCTAAGAAGCTACTTGGAGACTGAAGAGGAAATGAAAGCCAAATATCCACAATTATTCGAGGTAATCTTGCATTAGATGAAAAAGTCATAAGTTTTGAGGGCGAACCTCTTTAAGGGGGGAAGGCTGTAATAGCCCAACCCTAAAATTATTTAATTATGTTTATTTATTTAATTACTTCATGTTCATAATTTTTCTTTTCTCATTTCATTTATTTCATATATTCACCATTTTATTTGGACCCTCACTTGGTAATTCGGATTTTAATTGTTTATTTAATTGATTAATGAAAACTTTGGAAGAATTGATAGTAGCCCCTAACAAGTTTAACCTACATAATTTATTTTGTTTTCCGTAACATTACAAAGCTTTAATTTTTAGTTTCGTAAAAACGTTATCGTTACGAAACGTTTTATTTCCGAACCCAATTTATTTTGGCCGTTTTGAAGCCCAACAAGTTTGCCTATTAATTAAACTAATTACCATGGTTAAACTTAACCATAGTTAGTTTAAAGAGGGTGATTATGCTAGCTATAAACTCAGCCAAGCAAGTGGATTAGTCAAAACACATACAATACAATCCAAAGCTCATTTTCTCTCTCCTCTCTCTCCCCCTCCACGGCAGCTGCTGGGACAGCAAGTTGGGGCTGTTTTCCGACCAGTTTTCGGCCAACTCCAGTGATCTCCGACCCCCCGACATCCTAGTACCTCAAGCTACCATCCTCCATCATCAAAACCCCTAAACCTCATCTCCATCTCAACTTATTTGCAATCAAAGTGAGTAATCTTGAAATTTGTTTTTGTTGATTTTGCTTTTTATTTTAGTTTTGATTCTCGTTTTGATGTTTATGATCTTTGATCATGTTGTTTTCATAAGAAATAAGAGTTATTGTGATGTTGATCATGGTGGTGTTGAGGTTGGATCATGCTAGGTTAGGGTTAATCTTTGATCATGCAAGCTTAATGTTAAAAGTGTAGGATTTTGATTGTTTTATCTTTGATTTGGTCATATTCTAATCTATTGGTGTTTATGTTGATGTTTTTGGTGATTTCACATGAGTTAGAGAGAGTCCAAGTTGGCCATAAACTACGGTTTTGGCAAATAATGTATGGTTTGGATTAATTTAGCCTTAAGCTTGGTTTATGTGGGTGTTTGATTGAAAAATGATCTCTTTTGGATATGATTATTAAGTGAGTTTGAGTGTGGTGATTTTGTATGCTGTTGGAATGGACCAAAGCTTGCTTACATGCTTTTAAAGTATGGTTTAAGTTGAGAATTTGTGTGAAAAATAGAGGGAAAAGCTAAAATAGTGAGGGCTGAAAATTTCAAGAAAATAGGGCAGATTTTGGCAATAAACTGGTAATGCACGGCCCAACAAAGAATTATGATTTTTGGTGGGTAGATAGGTCAGTGTGTTAGCTTTTAAAGGGCTCTTGAATCGCCTTAATCCGAGGTATGTGGAAAAAGTTATGATCGTTTTACCGAAACTGTACAGAAGGGACCAAAACTGACATGCTTTAGTTCTAGCCTCATTTTGGGAATTCTATTGAGGGAATCAAGCTTGGTGTTCTAAATGAAAGATTTTTTGGACTTCTTAAGCTTTCTATATTGGGGTCTTTAGTCTCAATCTGAGGTCAGATGATTAAGTTATGAGTCATTCTTCCTAAGCCTCTGTTATGCTTACTTTGCTTTTTCTAAGTTATTAGCAATGAAATCAATATTTTGCTAACCGTATGTTCCTACAATGATAATTTTGTACAGAATTTGGGCCTAATCTATCATTCTTTTCACTTTTGTGCATAATATTATTCCGTGCGCTTACACTTAAATATTCCAGGTACGTTCATTGCTTGTATCTTTAGAAATCAGCACGTATTTATCAAAATTATAATGTTTTGGTAAGTACATCAATGAATCAGTTTAATCAGTGATTTCTCACATAATTAGTGACCCCATCAGTTATCAATTACAGGGCAAAGCCCTTCAGTTACCCGCGCGGCTTCAGGCAAGGTCCCAATCGGCTTGGCAGGTGTGCACCCATCTTCAGATCGCAACAGTTACCAGGGGCTCACTATTAGATAATAATTGACAATGCAGTTTCATATTCATCCTATTCCCTGTGTTTAATTAAAATGAATTGCAATATGGGCTCGACCAATTTTTGTTTCATGAATGTTTAACAATAGAGTAATGCATGTACTGAGCTTCGGCTCACATTTTGAAATGTTTTCATGTTTTGTTTTAGGAAAGTGTTCAGTGAATCGCCTTCAGGCAGGCAGAACGGCTGAAGATGAAAAGTGAGCCAGGAAATCTTTATGGAATGGGGGTGTATTAATATTGAAATGTTACCGTATTGTGAATTATTTTGGAGTTGACACTGTATATTTTATTAGAATTCTCTATTTTGGTGTAATCCTTGAGATGTTTGTATGGTTTTGACGTTAGAACAATTTCTATATTTATCGAAATGGTTTATTGGTTGTAATGGTTTGAATACCTTTGATGGTAAGCGTTGTTTATTATGGCTCAGTTTATCATATACAAGTAAAGCCTTGTCCTTGTTTGGACGACGATAACGCCTAATCATTTGGGTTATTATTCCTATTTGGGAAAAACTAGTGAAAGAAATGTAAATAGTGATTGATATATCATTGGGGCGTTACACGTAGCGCATAGCATGTGGCACTTCATACGCAATGAGGATATTGTCGGTGATAAGTCGGGCTTGAATGAAAGCACTTTGTGTGTCAAAAATGATGGCAGAAAGAAAAGGCTTCAGGCGATTGGAAATCACCTTCGTAACCAATTTGTAGATGACGATGAAGAGACTTATGGGTCAGAAATTAGTAATGGAGTCCGGGTGTGGTCATTTAGGAATTAAAGCAACGAATGTGTGATTCAAACCAGGGGGGATGGGACGCCCATCCGGGATAGAGAGGATCGCTGCGAAGACATCATAATCCACGAGATCCCAAAATTTCTGGAAGAAAAAGGGATTCAGTGCATCCGGGCCGGGAGCCTTATGGGGGTGAATTTGATTCAAAGCCGTCTCGACCTCCAATTTTGAATAAGGCTTACAAAGAACTTCGTTTATGCGACACAAGGTGATACACTATTAATAACATTATCCATTTTAATAGGGTATGAAGAGGTAAACAGGCCAGAGAAATAGTCAATAATAGTAGCTTCAATCTGCCGAAGGTCTATTTGCTTGACGCCTTCTTTGTCCACTAGGTGATCAATGAAATTTTGGGCTCATCACATAGTAGCTCTAGAGTGAAACCAATGTGTGTTGGAATCGCCGTGTTTTGGGTAATCCGACCTGGCTCTTTGCCGCCAAAGAATCTCTTCCTTACTTCGCCAATCCCATATCTTCCCAATGAGCTCATGCCTGGCTATGATGTCTCGTTGAAGTGTGAGTTGCTGTTCTAACTTATTTGTCTCCTTGCCCACATTGCCAAAAGTCTCGTTACTCCACTTACTCAGCTGGGTAGTGCATGCCCCAATTTTTCGGAAGACATTATGAGCCGTGTCTATCGATGAGAATCCTGACCAAGCGTTAGAAATAACCTCGACACATGAAGGTCCTGTGATCCACATGTTCTCGAAGTGGAAGCGGTGCTTCTTGTTAGCTTTAGCAGATTCCTTAGACCTGCACTTGAGGAGAATGGGAAGATGATCAGACACGTCGAAGTCAATATGGGAGACGTGGGCACTTGGGAATAAAAGTGACCAATCAGTGTTGGCACAAAAACGATCAAGATGTTCTTCGACGATCACCCTATTTTCTCTATAATTGCACCAAGTCCATTGATAACCCGAGTAGCTAAGATCGAAGAGCCCCGCATCCAGGAATACATTGCGGAAGTCGTCTAACATCGAAAGGGCTTTTGGGGATCCCCGTTTTTCTTCGAGTTATAAAAAATTTCATTGAAATCACCGCCGACAAGCCAAGGGAGGTTCGAGTGGGTACTAAGGTCGGCTATCATGCTTCCAGTTCTCCATTTATTATGAGTCTCAGGCCATCCATAGATTCCAATGAATCACCAGCTAACATCGTCTTCGGCCCAACAAATAGTAGTGTCCATGTGATATAGAGAGGAGGAGAGTAGAGAGAGTTGCACTGAATTGTCCCACAAAATAGCAATACCGCCTGCTCTGCCCGAGCATCTACAGCAGTACTCGAGTAGTCACCAAGTTGTAAAAAAAAATATTATGCATCTCAGCCGCACTATGTTTGGTTTCCAAAAGGAAAACCACATTAGGAAAA